>CAUHTR010007465.1:77806-100711 GCA_959609185.1 Schmidtea polychroa | reverse complement strand
NCCATATGCGGTAAACAAAATCCGAGGAATGGAGAAAATACATATATATTCCACTCTAACAAATATAGTATGGAGCTGTAAATGCGAGATCGCAGACCAAATAGAAATTATTAATTTACTAGACAATACGGCACCAGTGGTAGAACTGAATTATGATAAAGATATATTTGCGGTACGAAAGTTAAAGCCAAATTTCAAATACCAATGGCTGTTGAGACAGAACATGTCAAAGTGGTACACGCAAATTCCGATAGAAGTGCACACAAAAGAGATACGAGACTTGATCGAAATAGAGCCAGAGATAAACAGAATCAATATATATTGGAAGCCAGTGGACTTGGTGAAAGTGCGAATCACATTTCAAGGGTTAAATGTCGACACCCTTAACTCGCGAAAATCAATTATCCGCTACGAGAAATTGAAAATGAATCAAAATTATTCAGTTAATGCAAACTACTACGAGAACATATGCCTCGAAAATGGAACGGTAGTGAGAAACCAATGGTCACGATTTAAGAGTGAGACCCAGTCTATCTATCTCAGAGACGAGTCAAATCGTATAACCCTGAGTGTTGGAAATGGACCGGTAACGATATATAGAAAATCAGGAAATGATGAAAGAGTTGTTATTATCTATAAACAAAAAACCCTGACTATATTAGAGGCCGGTAATCATTTTTTTACACTTTACACTTCTGATTTAGAGACGGCATGGGAATTAACAGTTAAATATCAGCGATGGATAACCAAACCAGACAGATGGCAAACAGTTTTCGTGGAAGTCAAGACAATCAATGAATCGAAACGAAAATCAGATACAACCACATCACCTTTCCAATTACCGACCCAAGAGACGACAAAACCTAACTCAAATAAACTAATGATGATAAATTCGGATTTGACAGTCAACTATTGTGAATATCTCCTTTACATTTTAATAACAGGTTTTCTCATCTTATCAATAACATTCATAATCATCACCATCTTGATATGTGTAAAAGAGAGACAACTAACTATCCTTCAACCACCATCATATTCATATAATGAGACAAGACTATAAATTGTGATCTGCATGAATAGTGTATAAAAATATATTACATTTATATTAACAATGTGCATGTTTTATAAGTACTATAGGATGAACTGTGTAATTTGTTTGAGATTCGAAGCGAGGTGTTGATGCTTTGCGAATAAGGAGTGATACAAAAAAATGACTATCATTTAATTTCAGAGAATGCAAGAAGCCTCGGAGATGTCATGCAAAGAGTGTAAAACAAGTACGCAAGAACTAAAGCAAAAGTTTCGTAGCATGCAGGGCAGAATAACAGATTTGGAGGAAGAAAACTTCCGTCTGAAAAGGCGGTTGGACCGTATGGAAATCTTATTGTTTCAACACGAAGCCGATTTCGCGATGTTTCGAATGAGAGTAGAAGAAATAGAGGAATCGGAAGATGATGGTGAGATAAATCAATTAGACTAAAAAAATAAATTATTTAAACGGACCCTGTTAGTGTTTTTTCGTCCTCGAAAAAAAAATATAATAGTAAATAAATATAAGTAAATTAACAAATAATCAAATAAATAAACAAATTGATATAAAGAAATAATTGGCAGTGATAAATAATAGTTTAAATAAAAAATAAGTAAATTACCAAGTAAATAATCAAATGAATAGACAAATTGATACAAATAAATAATAAATTAAATAAATGAATAATAGATAAAAATGAACAAAAGCAAATAGAATAACTCAAATAAAGGTTGCAAATAATGAAATGATACCTTAAATGATCATTAGAAATAAATAATATTAAAGGGCTGATTAGTAATTAATGAATTAGCATAACTATATAACAATGGGTAACCTACTGGGGCGAGAGAACAAAATTATAAATAAGGAATAATTTCACATTAGTAGTAACAAAGAGGGACACAACTACCCCACCCTTTCTAGCATAAATTAAAAACAAAGGTATGCTGAACATTTATTCAAAGTTTTATTCGTCATCAGAGTCCAACAGAACGGGACTTTGGATGCCACAGTCCCATTCCCTGCGTACATTGCAAGGCGGGCGTCTTTCAAACCTACTGCCTGTATCCACACAGGCAAAGGTACGTTTCAATCCCTTTCGACGCGGTGGCAAAGGGACCCTGAAAAAGAAATTAAAAAACCTGTTAGTATGGCAGTCAAATAACCATTGCATAACATCGAGATGCTCAAACTTAGGTTCTGGGTCAGCCTAAAATAGTAAGGGTTGAAAAGAAAAATGAAATAAATACTATGTAAAACTCCGTACCATGGCGCCCTCGACAAATAGTTAGTGCAGGGAAGTAATTGATTTTAAGAATTACGTAATAAATTAATGAGTATAAATACGGCTAAAATTGTCAGAAAAATACGAGTAGCTGTAATTAAAGGTTTGCTTTTAGTATAAATACAAAATCAAAAATCAAAAATATATGACCCAAAACATGAGTGTAGGTAGTTGCATAAACAAATTAACGAATTAAAATTAAAAAGTAAATAAGTTAATTTAATAAGCAACACGAGCACTTGCAATCACCGGGGTTTGGCTACCCTGGACAGCGATTGCAAATGTTCGGTTGCTATGAGGGAACGCATTACTAATAGTTGAGGACAGCATGGTAAAAAGAATCACAAAAACAAAAAAATAACAAAAGACAAGTAATCACTTACGTCCATAGTAATTGAGGGATGGCGTTACTAAAATTCAAAAAAAATATGCGCTACTAACAACATAATATAAGAAATTTTCAATAAATCTTGAACAATAACAACAACCACAGCTAATATCATCGCGCTACTAACAATATAATATAAGAAATTTTCAATAAAGTTTACTGTTGATTTCCACCAAAGTCGCCAGTCTAATCAATTAATGAATTCATAAACTCGCACACAAAAATTGTAAAAATGCAAATTGTAACAAAATATAATTTAATCAGATACTATTAAAAAATTTCTTTTTATTCTCACAACATAACCAAAATAGGAGCCGTCCCGATAATTGGGGTAAATAATAATAATATTGATAAATTAACAATATTGATAATAATAATAGTGATGATGATGGTAGTAGTGGTGGTGATGGTAGTGATGATATTGATAGTAGTAGTGGTAGTGGTAATAGTAGTAATTTGTCAAGTTTATTTCTCATTTAAATTGATATCTCTTTGTTAAAAATATTTCAGGATATAAAAAAAAAAAAAAATTTCATTATTTTTAAAAATATTTCAGAATATAAAAAATTTAAATTATACTAATTTACTTCAATCTTAAAAATATAAACCCAAAAAAATCATTTGTTAAAAATATTTTAGAATATAAAAAAAATTTTCATTATTTTTAAAAATATTTCAGAATATAAAAAATTTAAATTATACTAATTTACTTCAATCTTAAAAATATAAACCCAAAAAAAAAAATCATTTGTTAAAAATATTTCAATTTCATTATTTTATTGAACCTCCGAGTTGAGCTGGAATTCTGAGATTTGATCGACAGATTATATAAATATATATTTCAAACCTGTGCCATAATTCTCATGGTTTATCGATTTTTCCCCAACATATCAATCATCGGTTTTGATAGAGAATCAATGTCTAAGAATAATTCGAATTTTATACAATTAATACAAAAAAAAAAATTTTTTTTATCTAACCATTTGGTGTTTCTTCTTCGACGTTTTGTAGCATACATGGTTTGTATAACCCAATCGTCAACCATAAATAAGTGTGAATGAAATTTAAGCCAAAGTGTTTCTGATCAGAATTAAAACCATTTGAAAAATCCTGAAAATGTTTAATAATATCAGATAATATCTTTAACTGTGTTTCTGATCAGAATTAAATAACTGTACTGGCATGTCTGAGGGAAATTTCAAATATATATGGGAAATGGCGCAACGAATCACACGAGGATTTACACACAAATTACTTTAAGACTACAGTAGCATCAAATAAACTGTGACTAGTGTGTTTGTGTTTATCACTGTCAAGAAAATACAAGCAAATGAGGATAGACAAATTTTCTTAATTCTCAAATAAAAATAATTTCATTGCGATCTATTAGTATATCTGCGATTTGTTGAGGATGTGTGTGTTCATTTTCTTCCCAATATTTGTCATTCTCAAACAAAAAAATAATTTCATTACGATCTATTAGTATATCTGCGATTTGTTGAGGATATGTGTTCATTTTCTTCCCAATATTTGTCAGCAAATTTTCACTGTATGTTAAAAGTAAAAAAAATTATGAACTAGAGACACACACGTCAATCTTTCGTTTGAAACCCAATCCAATTATGTCAACTAGTTGCAATCGCTACGGTGTAGCTTTCACCGAGTTTCGGTTATCGCAATTCAGTCTGGGCAGTGTTCTCCCTGTCCCAGAATACATACACACAACTTAAACGCATCTGAAAATTGCGACCAATTTCTTTTAATTTTTATCTTTATTGGGGGTTTTAATGAATGGCTTTTAAAAAAAAAAGGAATCGTATTAGAATGTGACGGCCTCTGTACTTTATGTTTATCATGCCTTCATGTTATGTTCGGAGGGAAACTGTGGCCTTCATAACACAATCTGGTATTCGAATTTCCCATTAATTTTTTTTGGCAGGCAAAAATGAATATTAATTATTTTTATCGTTGCTTTTGGAGTAAACTAATTAATTATTTAGATAAAATAATATTGAAAAATCCTAATAATACAATTTAAAAATAAAAACGAATGAATATATATTTTGAAATTTATAGTTTAAATTTTTGATTATAAATTTTAATTATTTTCAAGTCATTTTAATAAAATAGTAAACGGAGAAATTTCATGGGATAATTAACACTCAGTAGCATTTAGTAAATTCTAAGGAGATTCAATGGCAAAATGAAGTCCAGAGCATTTAGGGCCAAGTATTATGGTAATACATTTTAATTAATCCTAGGAAGCATTTGTGCGATCGAAAGTGCATATTTAATTGAATAGCGTTTTTAACCAATTATAATTATGCGCATCATACTGATTGAATTAGGATGTTCAATGGAAGTTAATTAGCAAATAAGCAACCTCCATTATATGGTAATTACTGGAGAAAATACAAGAACATATACAGTAGCTACTTCAGAATTTCTTATAATTTTTTTTAAGACATAACAAAATTAAGGAGTCATTTCCTGAACTATTTTTAATAAAGCAGTTCATTTTTGAAAAAGAAAGTCACAAAAAGTATCTCATAAACAGTTATGTAAAGATTTGTCAAATATTGATGTCTATTTTAATGGACAATCCCTCAAATAAAATAATAAAATAATAAATCAATATTTAGATTTATAGAAATTCAATTTTCGTTAAATAAGTAAAAGATTTCTTCCTAAAAATATCTAGAAAAGTATAAAGTACAATCTTATAATATTTAAATGTATCTAAAATTACGTCCAAGGACATAGTCACAGCAAAACATTGGATTTCGAGGACGAAAAAAATTTTTTAAGGGGGGAGATATGTTGAGGTCTGTAAATTAAAATTAAAAATTTAAATAAAATTTAGGATAATAAGTCAAATGGAAAGTAAGCGAGAAAAAAAGGCAAATAAAAGCGGGATCGTGAACAGAATCAATAGTAAAGGAAAGTGCGATGGAAACAGTATTAGAAAATGCAAAAAGCAATTACGAAAGGCAAGAATCCGGAAATCCGAGAAAAATCAATAAATGGAAAAATCATCGAAATCGAATGGGAAAAACGGGACAGGTATAGATTAGCTAATGGTCAACAAGATGATGGTTAGGGATTTATCAAAAAAGGGTTAGGAAGGGTCGAAAAACATTCAAACGTAGGAAAACAGAAAACGTTAATTAATTAATTAATTGGCTAATGGAAAACCCGAGCTAATGGGAAACCCGAGCCAATGGAGAACCCGAGAGATAAAGGAAACCCGAGCTGGGTAAACAAGAAGAAAGGCAAACAAAAGGAAGATTTGGGCCCATTAGCTTGACACAGTGATTAGTGGGAAAAGAGTAAGGAGAAGATAGCGCGCGTAGGAAGACCGGTAGGGCCATTAATTATCTGGATTCGTTGGACCATTATGGGTGACAGCCGAAGCAAACACGTAGGAGAAAATGTCAAACGAAAGATTGGCTCGGCAATAACCATTTGTCATCCTGATTTCTAGGAGTATATAAGCAAAGGGAAAATCAGAGAAAATCGGCATTCTGCCTCAGCTAGGGTTCGAAGAACTAGACAGTAGGAAAAGTGGTAAACGAATTAGGGAAGTAGGGAAAAGAAGAAATAGAATTAAGAATACGGAAAGGCGAAAAGAGATCAAACCAAACCGAAACCGAGGAAAACGAGAGTCAACAGAACTAAAGGATCAAAAGGTGAATATTGTTTGTTTGCAAAGCATCAACGCCGAGCGGAGAATCGTATAAAACTTTGATCAGAAATTGTAGCGTGATAATAAATTGTGAACCTGTTGTTTCAATATACGTTGGGTCGTTCATTGTTTTAATTTAAAGAACACAGGAGTCAGAGAGAACCGACTTGAAATAATCCAAAACCCAACATTATAAATAGAGACGGCATCCAAACGGATCAGAGCAAAATTGAAGCTATTCAATCATTTCAAAGGCCGAAATGTGTGAAAAATTTAAGGAGTTTCTTGGGTATTTGCAACTATTATCGAAAATTTATTAAAGAATACGCAAAGAAGGCAAGAGCTTTAGAAAGTATATGTGGTAAAAATAGCGACAAAATAATATGGAATGAAAATTGTGAGCAGGCTTTTGAGAATATGAAGTTGGCATTAATAACCGCACCGATTTTGGTATTTCCTGATTTTAAGAAAGAATTCATACTGGATACGGATGCAAGTTTCGATACAATCGGCGCAGTCTTATCACAGAAGAATGACATGGGATATGAGCAAGTTATCGCTTATGGCTCACATGCGATGAATGACCACGAAAGAGGCTATTGTATTACAAGAAAGGAACTCCTGGCTATATATTATTTTTGTCGGCATTTCAATCACTATTTATATGGAAAAAGATTTACACTACGTACAGATCATAAAGCAATAACATTTATGCTAACCACGAAGAAGCCAATTACAGCTCAATTCCAGACCTGGATAAACTATTTAAGTAGCCTTGATATAAAAATGGAATTTAGAAAGGGTACACTACATACTAACGCAGACATGTTATCGAGGATAACGTGTGGCACATGTGTACAATGTCTTATGGAACACGATAATCCTAAAATGGGAAGAATGAAAACCAGAATGTTAAATATAATGACTGAAGACAAAGGAGAGAAATGGCAAATGAATAGTGATGAAATAGAGGAGATTAAAAATAAAATAAGAACGCAAAAGAGTGGAAGGTTTATAATAGAGGATAATATTATTTATACCAAAGATAAAAGAATATGGATACCAGAGAGCAAAAGAAGAGAAATGATTAACAAAACACATCTATTACTGTGCCATGCTGGAGTTGACAAAGTTATCAAATACATACAAAACAATTTTGATATGAGAGATCTAATAACGGAAGTAAAAACGACAATATCAAATTGCGAATCGTGTCAAAAAGTTAAAGTTGTAACTACAAAGATGAAAGAGAAACCAAAAGTACTTGAAGCATCCGAACCCTTCGAGAAAATATATATGGACATATGTGGCCCAATGAAAGAAACATTTAACAGGAAAAGATACATTTGCGCAATAATCGACTATTACAGCAAATACATCTCGTTAACAGCTATAAATAAACAGGATGAAGAGACAATTGGGAAGATATTGTTAAACAACTGGATTCTAAAATTTGGGGCACCCAAAGAACTACATGTAGATTGCGGGAAAACATTCGAAGCTAATAGCATAAAGAATATAAGCAAAATGCAGGGTTCGAGATAGTGTATTCGAGTCCATATCATCATAATACGAATGGTATAATCGAAAGACAATTCCGGACAATAAGAGATTTTATTATTGCATCGCTGAAAGACGGAAATACACAAGACTGGGCAGACCTTATCCCAGATATAGAGTATACACTCAACGCAACCATTCAAAAAACAACGGGAGTAAGCCCAGCTGAAATTATTTTTGGTAGGAAAATTGATAGATCAAAATGGTATAATGATAGTAGAATCAACAGGAACGATATCGCATTGAAAATTGAAAGTAAAAGACAAAATGAGGAAACAACAACTGCAAGGAGGTTGGATATTGGAGACAAAGTGTTAATCAAACGAGAAATACGAAACAAGGATCAAGATAGATATGAAGGACCATACACTGTAACAAAACGAATACACGATCGCAGTTATATGCTGAGAGATAAAAGTGGGAAGTCTTTAATCAGGAATATTGAAAAGATTAAAGAATTTAAAGAAGGGGGATGAAAGGGTAGAATTCACGTTTAAGTTAAAACTGGATATTGCTAATAAACATTTAAATTGTATATATCAGATTACATAAATTTTTATATAAATATTTAAATTAATAAATTAAAGTAAGTTTAAAATATAAAAATAAATTAAAATATATTAAATATTAAAATAAATTAAACCAGCATTGAAATCAGCATCAAAATTAAAATAATAAAAAAGCCTCGAACAGATTGTTTGAATATTACAAAAAAGCGCAGTTTTGTGAATAAAATAAATTTAGTAATTTTATTTGTTTAATTTATTAATTATGGAGATTGAGAATGAATTCGACGTTGTTGCGGCTAACAGTTAGTATTTGAGATATTATTACCTTTATCATAACTATCATAACATAAATTCCAATTAATCCCGCACACGCTTGCCCTAAGAACATAAACTTTCCCCATATCTTTTTCAATGTATTATACTTTTCCTTCACCTCCTGGTAATATAGTATCAATCATTTTCGTAATTACTCGTTCCTTTTTGACGAAAATAATAAATTCATTCTGGCTTCCTCAACATCTTCCTGAGAATATAATCCAGTTTGTGCTAATTTATCCAATGATGCAAAATTTATTAAATATTCAAGTTTTGTTAATTCGAACTTTTCTGGAGATTTTACTTCTTTGTGATCTGGAATTGATATCCACGAAACTGATTTTAAACAATATAGTGGTGCGAGTAATCTGTTACACTTTAGAACCTTTGGTTTTACGTCTTCTTCTAACAATACCCTAGTTATTGGTTCCATAAATCTTAGTTTACCATTAACACTCACTGGTAATTCATTTGTACTCTGTTTGCGCTTTATAATTTGTACGGAAATCTCATTGCATTTGAAGCTATATAATGCCTCACCAAATATCCTCGCAAATACACCGGTGTACACAGCATTCTCTTTTGATTTTAACTGAGAAATTGAATTTTTTAATACGCCATTCAACACATACTGCAAACAAACTTTTGTTATTTGATTCAAAGTAATTCCAATATTTAATAGTTTTTTTATTCAAGGATGTTCTCCTTATCTTTTCTGATTCCAACATTCTTCTTTACGTTCTTTTATGTATTATTTGAACATCTTTACTTGAAAGGCAATCACTAATTTTTCATTTTAAAAATTAACGAAGGAATCATCTTTTCTTCTAGACAAGTCTCAAGAAAACAAATGTCTAGTTCTTTTCTTCTAAGTGCATTATAAATCTTCATTAATCTTTTGAATACTGGAACACAGAAACATGATTTTTGAATAAATAGTTAAACATACATGGTAATGATTTAATTATAAGAAAACGCCAATCCAACATTCTTTTCGTGATAATTTTTGACAGTTTTCCTGTCAACATCAGGTAGTATATAATAAGTGTATAAATTAAGGATTTTAAACAAATTAAAAATTTTTTTTATATAATTAATAAAATTAATAAATTTAGCCCGATATAGAGACCGATAGGTGGAAGTACCTGCCTTAAGCGCGGTAGACCACGTGTATCCAGACGCAGTTGGTGTCTTTGAAAACAATTTTTTTTCTGATAATCGATCCAACAATGTCATTGCTGTATTTTAATAAATCTATATATACTGAAATTGTTATTGGTAGTGAAATTGTTTGTGATGTGGGATATAAAAGAAATAGTGTAGGAATTGGCATTGATAGATGAGATATAAGTACGAAGGGGTGAGCGCGGAACGACGAGATAAATTCTATCGGTAAAAGATGAATAGCGAGGCCAATGCACTTAGTCATCGACAAACGTGGGTGTTAAAATTTAAACAATATACTCTTCGCTGCTGATAATTGAAACCTTTACTTATATTAATCCCCTATATTTTCTTCTAGTGATCAAGCTATTCTAAGACATGCGGAACGACCGGGAAATCACGCTGCAACAAGTGGAAAGATTCAGGACATGGATAGAGGCGCTCAAAGATCATGTGCAAAAACTGAAAGACACTTTTTTTCGCCCAGAAGTCATAAAGAAATCTCTCCAATAGATCGAAGACCTATAAGAACAGGGAGCGCAGAACCAACTATAGATTTAAGCCCTATAAGACAGGAGGCACAGAACTACCAGATTTCTATCAACCCGGACCTGATAGAGCAGGTACTCAACGATTCCGTAGCACGACCAAGAGGGCCGAAATTGGTTCCCCTCCCGTTATGCTTCTAGTGCAACTCCAAGGTCGGTCCAAGTGGCGTAATAATCCTGGAAAAGCCGAACCTGCCAGGTGACGCCCAAGTGAAAAAATAGTGAAAAACGTTCATGAAACGCTAAATGATAAGATTTCTATACCATCACATGCACACCTGTAAAATTGTCTGGACGTACCCAACAACAAGGACAAATACGTGGGTGTATTTTTTTGTTCATATTGCGATTCATTATCCGGATTGAGAGTATGCTGAAGTGAAGGGTGTAATTGCGTAGGATTTAATAATTATTCAAGCAACAATTTTCCCCGGGGTTAATTTTAGAGGAATAGGATATTTATCGTAAGAAGCGGCCCTTTTATATTGTTACGCTAAAATTTCTCAACCAATCAGAATTGACTGCGTTGGATTTTTATGTTTGATTTTGAAAAATAAAATATGAAAATATGAATATATGAGTGAAGTATAGCGGAAAGGGACCTGAGAAAAATTGGACATAGGGCTCCTATCGGTAGTCCGGGAACCCACCCGAATACTTGACGATTACACAATACTGGAGTATACTCATTTTTGGCAAGAATTCACCCATGCGACACATTGCCAACGTTGAGCGCTCAACGGGTGTTAAATGGTATAGAAAATCAGTTGCATTCTGGGTTACGCTAGAAATGTGGATTACCTGTAACCCACCAATTTGAAGTGTCCCAATTTTTATCCACATTATAATTTCATTAACTTGAATTGAAGAAATTTATGCCGGAACCATATGCGATTAATGGAGTCTTAGGAAAACGTTTATGTTAAAACTTAAGAGATATTTATCATCATTTTTCCATCATTCCTTGGAAATAATCTAATAATAATCAGAATTAATATTCGATATAATATAACTGAAATTTCTGAAACATTTTTATTAAACAAGAAAAAATTGATGAAAAATTTAATTATTCAATCTGAGTTGTGGAAAATTTCGGCTTTGATTTCACAGAATTTCTGCGTTTTTCAGATCTAAAAAATTAATGATTAACAACATTAATTTTAAAATTTTTGCAAACTGGAGGGTGTTAGGTAGACCAGATCCTTGAACAGGAATTGCACCTGTTATAGTATTTTCTGGATTCTTTTTGGTCAAACTCCGAACAATTTGATTGTCATATTTCAACATATTTATATCTGGATTAGAAGACTCGAAACCTCTGGTCTTTCTCCAATCATCAAAGGGATCATAAACATATTTAAGGAAAGCTTTATGTATAATTAATGATAAATAATATTTCATGTCTGAATATTCATCTGCACAATACCTTCCACGATACACTATCTTATCTTAATTTATCATAAACAAATAAAAACATATTATCGAAAATTATATTTAATTATACTTTCATTGTTAATTAAAATAATTAAAGGAATTGATTGAATATCAAGAATTTTAAAGGCATTGTGAAACTTTCCATGAGTTTCTAAATTCAAAAATTAATACAAATATGAGAAAAATATTTTTAAAAATTAATATATCAACAACAGTGATAATTTTAATATTAACCACTTAATGTACGGATTTATTTTGACTTTTTGGTAAAATTATGATCAAATTTTTAACAGTCTGTAGCATATTGATATGAATGCTTCAAATTTGATTAAAACCTACAATTTTTTATATATATATATATATATATATATATATATATATATATATATATATAAAACTATAAATAAACATTTAAAGATTATTAGACTTTTCAAAATGCAAAGAAGAAAGAGAAGAAAATCACGTCCAAATATTTCCAATTCAAGGATTTCTAATCAGAGTATTTCTATATCGCTTACTTACAATCAAAACATTAACGATTAAAACTAGTCAAACGTTTCAAATTCAAAAACTTTCAATCCACACGGGCTTTGTGGAGCATTTGGTATTCATCCTGAAGTCGAACAAATCGAACAAATCCTTGAACATAATTTTGGAATTAATAAAATTTTATACTACGTTACATTTAATAGTCATTTATTTTTCCGATTATTAGCTTTCAGTGCGGGTAGCTCCCCAACGACAATGGTGTCAGAAGTGTCAGTACTCAGCACATACCTGCCTACTTAGCACATACTTAAATTGACAAAATATATAGAAAGAAAATCAGAATGCCATGTAGCTAATGATTAAACAAAATGAAGTCTTTGTTTGACACTATTTAGAATCAAATCATTTTTGATTCAAAATCATGGCAAGTAATTTTTATACAAATATATAATAATTATATTTGTTAGGTATAGTCGTTTTTATAATTGTAATCAACTCATTAGTTTTGTTTTTAACATACATAATTTTAAATATTTAAAAACTAAACTAATTGATAGGATCACAATACCGGGATCCAGGTATTCCAGGAAAAAATCAATAAAAATCAATACCGGCATTATATTTTTTAAAACCGGTATTTCGGTATCGGTATATCAAATTAATCCCATAATACAATCATGAAAGCTTTTAAAAATACTTTTACACATACATGAATAAAAGATAAAAATATTACAAAATTTCTCGAAAAACGAAAATATAGCTTTATTCACATTTGTAAAAGCTTTTTCATATTTGTAAAAGCTTTTTTATTCGCATGCAATCATAAATGTTATATTTTTGATACAACATAGAACGTAAAAGTAGTTTTTCATTATTTATTTAGAGCGCATATATAATTAATTGAAAAAAATATTACGTACATTATTAACTGAAAAAAATAACTGTTTTAATAGTTTGTTGCATTATCACTTGAAGTAACATTTAAATAATTTTTAAAATATTTTTTTAGCATTTTAAAGTCATTGCGGCTCGCTGTGGGTAAGTATTTACACATTTTGCATTTTTCTTTGTATTTAGTGTAGAATTTTACAGCAGAAAAAATGGAAAATCTAATTTTTGAAGAAAAGAATAGTGAAAAAAATTCTGTATAACTCCCTGTTAATATTTTTCCTTTATGGAAAAATCCTAAAATTATAGATTTTATTAATATTTCTGAATCTAGAAATTTGTAATTAACCATAATTCTATTGGACATGGTCCAACATATCCGTTACATAAGACTAAATCACCAATTTACTGACCCAATCCAGCCAGTTCAACGATTTCTGGATACTATAATCAAAAGCCAGAGTTCCAAAAATATAATAAAAACTATTTTCATATTTTCTTTATTTTTGAGAATTAGAAATTAGTTCATATAAACATGGCAAAATGAATATACCAAAACCTGTCATACTCTCATGTCATAAAGTATAATTTCACAACATATATATATTAAAATAGTGATCTATCTATTCTAAATATTCTAAAATCAACTAGTATAACTAACAAATCTCAACATAAAATTTAATTGTAATTTGTATTATTTACCAAATATGTTCAACTTTTCAAAATAAAATAACTCGAAAAATTATTGAAAGATATTAAATGAATAATTAGTGAAAAATATAAATATTGGCAATGGACAGAGTAATTGCCATATCGTTCCAGAATAACTAACTCTTTAATAAAAGTTGGTGTATCTATACGTCCTTTGATACGCCATTTCCAAATTCAATTTGCTATAAGCAGAAAAAATACACACACTGTCTGATGAAGGTACAAAACCTTTTGTGACATCTAACCAGGTTCACAGATTATTATATATGGATCTATCTGCACCAGGCGCGGCTCGTGCATAGGTTCCGCGAAACTGATTCACTTCCAAAAATTTGAAACATGTAACATGTATGGGTGGTGTATGTGAATGTACATGGGTAGCACGTATATTCACACTCTCGTCTTAGCGTAGAAGATGACAGATGTTATCTCAAAACGACACTGCCACAAGAACAGTTCCACCACCATGTTTTTAAGAAGTTGCATTTGCTCTATTGAGTATTGCAATCGCGTAAAAATGTGCTTATATGCACACCCACGCGATTATCTCAGAGCGGCACCGGGGACAAGGCAGTTTTACCTTGTGTTAGGGTATGTTGAGTATTGCAATGCACATATTCATTTGCATATATTAACGTAAATGTACGTATATTCAGGTGCACGAGATTATAGCAAAGCGGCACTGTCCACAGCAGAGTTCTTATTCCATTTTCAATTATTTACCTATGCAGTGGTCACGCAGTGGCAGGTATTAAAAATATATATAACGTGCAGCATCTCCACAAATCGCAGACAAAAGCACACAACATTAAGTTATTTGGACGATGGTATATTATCAATCCTTATGAAATCACAAATATGTAAGTAAGAAGTAAATTTTTTTGTTTATATCAGATTAAATTTAGAAATGTTGCATTATAGAGCAAAGATTAAAATTTTTAATTGTAATGACTTCTCGGCACCGGCCCTGGCAGGAGCGGATATATGTGGGTAAGTAGGCGGTCAATTTCTAGAGGTGACGATTCAACAATTCAACATATATGTGTATGTGAATATTTAATTAATAAACTGAACATTGTACAAACAATACGTTTTTAAAATAATATATTCATCCTATTCTACATGAAATATGAATATTTTTCTCTTTTCCCAAAAATTATTTTAACGATATAAGAAGCTAAAAGTTGTCATGCACACGGACAGCCAGGTACCAAGAATCGGCCCAGCTCGAAGGTTAATATTTCTTTAAAAAATTAGTTTTTATTTCAAGTTTTAACGGTTAAATATAATTTTAAAATGGAATAAGAATTTAATTGTTTCTAACAACCCATTTACAGAAATCTCAGATCTTTTACTTACAAATTAGACATGCAATAAATAATGTAAAATTACATACTACTCAAATTATTATTTCTCATTGATTTCTGCTTTTTAAATTCTAAAATTATGTAAATAAATTGTATTAATTTATCATTTATTAGTCAAAATATAGTTATAATAAAACTGAAAAAATAAAAAATTGATAACCTTTTAGATTCATATCATGATCAAAACAATAATAATGGTTAATATTGTCTTGCTGATGTAAATTCAACAGGAAATTATTCACATTGAATCCTCCACTTGGCGCATCAGTAGGGAAATTTATGCAAGCAATCGTGGCGAAAGTAAAATTCTAAAATAAATTATATTCTAAATTATGAATTTATTACATCATGTTTACATATAAATCTTAGGGAAAATCAGGGCATTTATATATATCTTGAAATGTATTAATTTTTACCATTACAAATATTATTTTTCTTAACATGAATGCATTCTTCGGAAGTGATGAAGAAGAGAGATGAGCAATATTTAAACATGAAATTATTAACTCGATATATGAGGAGTTCCGTGATGTATTCTAAACTTATGAGTACATTCGATAGAAATTGATCTTTCAATATATCTGAATTGATCGAGATTATATTTTTATTCTCAATAAGAAAAACTGAACTGTATGAGTGCTTTATTTGGAAACGCATGTTTCTAACTTGTTCCATTAAGAATACTAAAACGATTACAAAAATTAAAGTTCCCTGAGTAATCTCATTGGTTAACAGGGTTCCAAAAACTCTGAAAGGTTAAATACCAATGCTCTAAAGAAAGTGTCGGCAACTCTCATTATTAGGAGGGCATTTTTCAGAATCGTGGGAGGTCGGTGGCACCGTGAGATAAAAGGGAGAGGGGAAATATTAATGCAACATAAATTTATTAAATAAATTTTTAATACATAAATCCAAATTTTAATTACAAAAAACAATTATAAAAATGATAATCAATGCGAAATTTGACATTAGCAAATTTGTAGCTAATTCGTTGTAATGTGGCACACAAATTGAATTCCCTGTTCTTGGGCATTTGTAAATAACCAATGTCAATAAGGTTTGATCGGTACTTTGATTTAAAGCATTTTATATTGGAAAAGAAACATTCATAAGCATATATTGAGGCGCAAAGAGAGTTCATTTTTACAACCAATTCTCTCAACAATGGGAAGCTATTTCCATTCACTAAATTCCAGAATTCTTTTTCGCTATGATGTGATTTTAATTCAATATCAAATGTTTTATTTATAATTTCTAATTCTAGGTCACCCGTATTAGAAATATTGAAACTTGTTACGATTTCTAGAAAGGATAAATAAGAAACGTTAAGAATGCTTCCGATTCGTAGAATTCTTCAATTTTACGGTTACACCAATTAAAAAGCCAAGCTTATTTAAACAAGGGTCTCAATTTTTTTCAAATTTTATTTCTGGATAGTAGAAATTCTTTCAGCTGTTGTAAGAAATTTATAAACCTCTCAAATACCTTTCCTCTAATGATCCACCTCATTTCCCTGTGTGTGTGTGTGTGTGTGTGTGTGAGAGAAAGAGAGATAAGATCTTCAAATTCTGCAACACACTGTAGAAGATATTTAAACAATCTATATTGCATTGTCCTTGCTTTTATTGAATTTATCACTGTTTCTATTTAAATTACAAATTGAAAAGGAAATATGATATCTTAGAAATATCTTAGAAATCTAGTGCGCGTATTGACGATTATAAATACAAATTAATTGAATATAACTTTTGTATAAAGTATTCTTTTTTTGGTACAAAGAGCACGAGGAGCTAGTAGTGTCTGCCAACCATTCACTAATAACTCAACAAATTTCTATTAGTAAGAAGACGTTTATTAAATGTTTTAATATTACCGCCTGCATAACCATACAAGAAAATAGATATTTGAAGTATGAATAACATACTACAAAACAATTACAGAACGAGTATTTCTATCAAGGATCTACCTCTTAAAATTTATAATAAGAATGGATGAATATCAAAATCTTTTCAATATTGCAATAAAGCCAAGTTACTAAATATTAATGCTATTATTACAGTTACAAATTATCAAAAAAGTTTAACTTACTTTATTCATGTCTTCAGATGCGAATGTTAAAAAATGATTTAAAAATTGTATTGAATTTTCACAGTTTGGCATCCAAAATATAACACATTTAATATTAACAGTCGGAGCTGGAAAATTGGAATCTTGAGAATCACTACCATGTAGGTTTAGATTAGGACATGTTGTAACCTTGACGCAGAATTCTGGGTTATAATTATGCGATAAATTGTTTCTTTCTGAGGCCAGTGTTAAAGTGAGAGAACATTTTGATACTTCAAAGGATCTATAAAAGTAATAGGAAAATCACAGAGTTTATTATTATTAAATTTCTAACAATATATGTATAAGCTTCAATTCCCAGCGTTGTCCGGGATAATATATAGTTACAGCAGATATAACATCATAACATTTTCCAAATATAACATTCAGTATTACTCGCACCTTACATGGAAAAATTTCAATTTATATAAAATAGGACATGGATATTTCTTTTTAACACACACACACACACATGCCGGCGCACTCGTTTAAGCATTGTGTCGACCACTTTTTCTAGTGGGAGTCCTTTTGCGAACTCGTCTACCAAGGATGTCTCACAGAAACTCAAAAGGATTCAGATCAGGGCTTTCTAGAACCCAATCCAAAACGTTGATGCTGTGCTGCAGAAAGAATTCCTTCAATTTCCCTCAATTTCTGGGAGAAAGGGAACAAGTTCATTTTCCAGAATGGCACGGTATTCCACTGACGTCATGTGATTGCTGCACTTCACTAGAAGGCCAGTTTCACGAGTTGATAAAAGACTCCAAAACATGATGGAGCTTCCTCCATATTTCACAGTTGACTGAATGCAGTCAAGGTGAAATCGTTCTCCTACACGACGCTAGCAGAATTACTGTCCATCAAATTTGAAAAGAGTGAGATGTTATTCATCACTCCAAATGACCGAGCGCCATTGTTCTGCTGTCCAACTCCTTCTCTCCAGCACCACTTCAAGTGACGACGACGAATTGTTTCTGTAATCAAAGGATTCCTTGCACAGTATCTGCCATAGAAACCATTAAAATGTAATGCACGACGAATGGTGGACATGCTGGCATGTACAGAGACAGTGTTAAATGTGGACATTAACTTGAACAGGGGAAACCGACGATGAACAACCACAAGTCGTTTGAGCTGCCGTTGTGTATGGATGCTCAGGAGTTTAGGACGGCCTGAACGTTGCTTGTTGACATGTGTCTGCTCCTGATGGTACATTCCTCAGGAAGTAGTTAATATTTCCTTTTGGATGGCCAGTCAATATAACAGTTTCACTCTGACTTTTTCCATAAATGTAACATCCGTAAATAATGCCTCTCTGAAAGTCTGTAAGTTCTCTCCGAGTAACCATATTCTAAGAAAATTACAATCCTTCATTAACATGACTCACTGTTAACACTGTTGTGAGTAGTCATATTCTGTGTGTATGTGCAAATGCAGCATGTTGAAGGTGTTGGTGACCTTTGTTCCCATTTCTGTTCATATTTGCACTGCAGACGTTCATTATAAACTGCAATATATAAATAACTTCTTGACTAGAGACTTTTGGTAGGCCGGTGTATAATATATATGTATATATAATTATATAATAGTGATGAGGTTCCAAAAGATGCGAAAACTGACGGCAAACAATTTAAATGAAAAGTATTTCGTCAAATATTTTTAAAATTTAATAAATTAAAACTTATTTTTCATATTTCATTAATTAAACTTGGAATATCATTTTGGCTCAACCAAATTTTTGAATGACACAAAAATTTTTAATAGTAATCAATGTTTTTTGATATCTTTACTGATTCATAGCCAATTTTTTAATAAATAAAACGTCAATATATATTTTACCAGTAGATGAATATGTCACCGCTGGCTCAGCACCCCCTCCCGGGTAAAAATTAAAAAAAATTCAAGGTCAAATTTTAAACAAAGACAATGACTCATCCGATGACTCATTCAAGGTCATATGGCGCATTTATAGTTATTGAGACATAGGCGAAGGTTTATGGTGGGTCAATAATCTTCAAAGGGTTAAAAACATTCGAATTTTTCAAAACCTTATAATATGTATATCAAACAAAAGGTATACTCTGAATTTATCCAACAAGACATTTTATCCTCCTATGGGTATTGGTCACAAGGGTACTGGTCACACTCAACAACTCACAAGGGTATATTATTTTCAACGTTATTTTCAAAGTTTTATTATTATTATTTTCTCAAAGTCATATTTTTAGAGTTACCGCCAAGGGATTTCATTGATTCATAGCTCATTCGAAATGTATTTGAGAGGTGAATATGATGGTAATACCCTCGAAGATTTATGGTATTTCCTGAACCTTCAAAGGGACAAAAAACTCAAACTTTTTCAAACCTCATAATATATATATATATATATATATATCATTCGAAAGGTATTTGTCATTTTTAGTCATTTAAAATAATATTTAGCAAAATATTTTCAGGCAATATATCTTCGAGAGTGTGACCATCATACTCACCTCTCAAATACCTTTCGAATGACCTATTAAATAATAAAATCCATTGACGGGAACTCTGAAATTTTAAATTTTAAAAATAATGACCTTGAAAAAATATGACCTTGGGAAAATAATATACCCTTGTGAATTTTCGAGTGTGACCAGTACCTTTGTGAGCAATACCCATAGAGGGACAAAATATCTTGTCGGATAAACTCAGAGAAAACCTTTTATTTGATATACATATTATAAGGTTTTGAAAAATTCGAAGATTTTTATCCCTTTGAAGATTATTGACCCACCATAAACCTTCGATGGTCTGATCATCATATTTACCTCTCAACTACCTTTCGAATGAGCTATCAAATAATAAAATATATTGGCGGGAACTCTGAAAATTTAAATTTTAAAAATATAACCTTAAAAAAATAATATGAGCTTGAAGAATAATATGGCTTTGAAAAATTGGATGAAAAAAGTATGTCACCGCTGGCTCAATTTCCCTCTATTAATTTTTCAGGCAACCTTTTTTGTCGATTATATATGAAATTTTGAAATTTTTAGCGCGTTAATTACGTTATATCCAATATTTTTTGTTACACATTAAATGACGCTTGTAATTAAAAAAACATTTATTGTAAGCACACATAATAATGCTCCTGTGAGTATAAGATGGTTCTCTAAGCTTATGTCTTGTGCACTTATGCTCTATGTACAAATACAAAAAAAAGTATGCATAATATATCGGCTTACCTTTGATGGATATCCGGTTTACAGAAAAATCGCAAACGTGGATATAAATTTGTTAAAACCTCAACAACATTCGACAAACCACTGAGCAGTCTGGGTTTATTAGAAACTGAAGTCATAGCTATTTTATGAGTTTTAGAATCCACATTAAGCTTGATTAACACTGACTTGCAAGTAACATCTAATTCTCGACCATAATACTTTCCGTCTACAAGTACTTTATATCCAGTTACATTTACTTTATTTTCTGTTTGCTTCTGTGTCCATTTCAACTCGGCTATTATGTAATCTAAATTAAACAATAATTACAAAGCTTCAATTGAAAAGCAAAATTTATTTTGTTCCAATTTTTACTTATTATCTTCATCTTTAATATTCTAGTAACTTTACCAAAACATTTAGTACTATGACATAATGGAATTTCCAGGCCTGTGACGCGCCTAGGTAAGTAAACCGTGGGGCTTTTTATTATCATAAACAAAAACATTTATATAGTATCAATTATATAGTAACTATATTATATATATTATATATATATATATATAACTATATTATAGTTAATACTAACCAATTTGTACCATTATTTTAGAAATTCATATTTACAATTATGTCAAAATTAATTTTAATTAACCTTCATTTCGTGAAATTTGGTAGACGTAATTGTCAATATTTTCTTGAATTTCAGGTAGAAGAGACGAGGCTTTGAAGAACAATTTTTTTTCTTCTTCCGTATGTCGATTCTGATTTCCCCAATAATGAATACATCTCATAAGAGAATCTTCTTCATTAATACAATTTCTTAATTTATTTAGCAAATCTACCCTGTCGTTTATATTCAATAATTGCAGTTGAATAATTGGAGGATCTGGACCTGTTTCAGGTTGTACTGACAATGGCTCGGACAAATATGGATATGGAGCTCCATGTAACTAAAGAATTTTAATAAATAATCAAAATATAAAACATTAACAGATACAGTCTCGTTTTTCTTCAAATTTACAATGTAAAGATTTCAAAGATCCTTTGATATCAAATAATGGGAATTTATGCTGTATTTATATTTTATTAAAACTTTTTCCGTTTTTAAAATTTAAAATTTATAGTCTAATTTCCTTTATGGCTTTAGAGATACAAGAATTATTTTGAAAAGAATGTGAGGCATGAAAAATTTTATAAATCAATTCAACGCCATCCAAATGCAATTTAATAATTTAATTTGCTCACTAAATTACATTAATCTCCACAACTTCAAATTTTTCAATGTGCAAAAGGTCAAATAAAATTAATAAAGGAAAGTAAATATCCGTCCTAAAAAGTAATATTTTAGAATAATAAAGGATAATAAAAAATGATAAATTTTAATTATATGAAAAAATGAATTTGTTCAAATTAAACGATTTTCTATACTCACAAACATCGATATATTACTGATTTATAGTCTTTAAACTCTCTTTTCAATTCAATGGATAAAATAATCAGTGGTGAAATTGGAAGAAATAAAAGTTCTTATAATAATAATCTTCTTGATAATATTATTCAAACAAAATCTTCTGAGGAAAATCTTTCAGTGTAGTAATGTATTAACAAAGAATTCAACAAACCGTGTCAAAAACAATATACATTCACATTACCTTTAATTAATTTGTTATTTATTAAATTGTTAAAAATATTAATTAACATACAACAAATATTTAATTTAATTATAACAACTATTTTGAAATTTAATTAATAAATAATGTTATTGCATTGCCTACTCATCATATTTCCTTATATATGGCTTTAAGCATTCTATATTGTGAATCATATTTGATTCTATATCATAATCATCATATCTATTATTTGCATCAATTATCATTTCGTTTCTATTTTTAGGACGAATACAGAAATTGCACCGGAGTCAAACCTCAATTTTATGGTTTCACCATAGAAAAAAGTGATTCACACTAACTAAACCTTTAAAAAAATCTCTTAAGTTTGTTGATCCATAGGTCTTAATTTCAGGTAATAAATACTTGTTGTATTTTCAAATTTTCTAAATTGACATTTGTCCCTTCATGTCTCGGCACGTTTGATCCATTCGTTTCTGAACCTTTTACATTGACTGAGAATGTGCGCCACAATGGAAATCTATTTTACGAGCATTACAAAAGGAGAAACTGACTAAATTAGACTAAGTAGATGTCTTCTCAAATACTTTACATAAAA
>CAUHTR010007465.1:0-77706 GCA_959609185.1 Schmidtea polychroa | reverse complement strand
TCAAATACTTTACATAAAAACGCACACAAATTTTACACCACACAAGATATTCTTCTTACTTATATGTTGTGTGACTAATGGCAAGTCTCTTTACTCTCTTTTTCAGATAATATAATACACTCATACCTCGCTATACGGCTGCTCTTTATACGGCTTTTCGCTATAACGGCCTACTTTAATTACGGAACTTTTTCGATTTACGGCCTAAAATGTTTCGTTATACGGCCAAAAAAAGTGTGAATTGTGTATGTGAAAGTGTATGGAATTGTATCAAAATATTTGATTCGTTATGTGGCGTTTCGCTTTGCGGCCAACTTTCCTGGAACGTATCTAGGCCGTAAAGCGAGGTATGAGTGTATATGTCACTAGCTTTCAAGTTTAACCCCACGTGATATTTTACATAATAACATTTTTAGTTTTTATTAATACTAAAATATCTAAGAAAATATTACTAATCTTACATAGGTTTCCAATCGCACAACGTACTGATTAAATTTTATATGAAAAATTTCACTGTCTCTACTTTCTGGATGAATGAAATTAACGGCCTGTATCAACTCTCCAGTCTCAGAATTACTACAGATTACCTAAATTAAATCACATGAAAAATTACTACAATATTTGAAAAATAGAAAAATTAACAGAATTTAATGAGTACAGGTGATACATTTTCTTGAAAACATAATCTAACTAATTAATCTATATTATTTATTATGTATATCTGTCAATTTGGAAAAAATATTTTGGAAATAAGGATTAGCTACTTATTAAAAAAACGTAATTTATATGTATTCTATTACTAAAATCTTCGAATCTTTTCAAATTTCTTTTTCAAAAATCTTATACAAATTTCCAAATAATAACAATGAAAGACAAAATAAAGATACAAATTTTATTCTTAGTCATAAATTTGCTTATAATAAGCTCTTCTTAATTCAGCTAGTGCATTATTTCTTTCTTTTTATATTCTTGACAAGATCTACATCTAAAAGAGCAAGTTAACTTTAAAGTATTTATACAAACCATACAATTCTCTAGGCATTTCAACCAACTACCGGACACCAACAACTATGTATTTTCAACCAAGTGCTAATAACTAGCTACCAATTAATAAATATTTAAAACCAACTACTAAATACTTACAAGCAGATACCAAGTACTTACAACAAGGTATCAACTACCAAACAGCTAGTTATTTACAAACAAATAACAACAACTAGGTACCAACTACCAAGTACCTATCTATATTCATACACTACGCAACCCTTTCTATTCACTAAGCATCAGAATCTATACATTAAATCCTTTAAACAATAACACATTAACCAAATAAAAATGCCATTTCTTCAATGTATTTTATCAAATGTTTTGTAAATAAATAAATTTTTTACTTGTGTTAAAATTCAAAAATATTTTTAACTAAATTAAAATAATTAAAATATTTCAACATTACAACGAAAAACAAAAAATTTAAATATAGAATTCTAATTTTTATTCACAAAAGATCTGCTTAATTTTCTTCTTTGGATTGATTACTAACAACTATTTAACATTCAATTAACATAATACCAAATTATTAATAACCAACCGACTAAGTTATTAATAAAATGATGTTAATCAAGGACAAATTATTTTAAAAATTTCTATTACAAGAAATAAATTGAATTTATATTTATTATATTTTCAAGTGTTTGTGCAAATCTAAATTAAAATTAACCAGTCTTTGAATAAACTTTTGAAACTGGTTAATTAATTTGTCAAGACTTAAAATAAATTAATTTTTAGATTTAGAATACATTTGATAGTACTTTGAATAAATTTTCAAATTAAGACACGCAATAAATTATTTAAATAAAGTTGTTATTTTTGAAATAAAATTGGAGTATAAAATCGTCCTTACACATTTACCACTTAACTAAATAATGAATCATAATATTGAATTTGCAAGTCTTGAATCTGATACTTGAGATCACCTTCTTGTATTGATTTCTTGCAACCCAACAAGGTACCTACAACTAGTTACTACAAACCAGCTTCCTATTACCAAGTACTTACAACTAGGTACTAACAGATAAGTACCAATAACTAGGTACTAAACACTAGATACCAACAACCAGGTAACAAAAAGGTACCAACAACTAGGTACTTATTAAAAAAACGTAATTTATATGTATTCTATTACTAAAATCTTCGAATCTTTTCAAATTTCTTTTTCAAAAATCTTATACAAATTTCCAAATAATAACAATGAAAGACAAAATAAAGATACAAATTTTATTCTTAGTCATAAATTTGCTTATAATAAGCTCTTCTTAATTCAGCTAGTGCATTATTTCTTTCTTTTTATATTCTTGACAAGATCTACATCTAAAAGAGCAAGTTAACTTTAAAGTATTTATACAAACCATACAATTCTCTAGGCATTTCAACCAACTACCGGACACCAACAACTATGTATTTTCAACCAAGTGCTAATAACTAGCTACCAATTAATAAATATTTAAAACCAACTACTAAATACTTACAAGCAGATACCAAGTACTTACAACAAGGTATCAACTACCAAACAGCTAGTTATTTACAAACAAATAACAACAACTAGGTACCAACTACCAAGTACCTATCTATATTCATACACTACGCAACCCTTTCTATTCACTAAGCATCAGAATCTATACATTAAATCCTTTAAACAATAACACATTAACCAAATAAAAATGCCATTTCTTCAATGTATTTTATCAAATGTTTTGTAAATAAATAAATTTTTTACTTGTGTTAAAATTCAAAAATATTTTTAACTAAATTAAAATAATTAAAATATTTCAACATTACAACGAAAAACAAAAAATTTAAATATAGAATTCTAATTTTTATTCACAAAAGATCTGCTTAATTTTCTTCTTTGGATTGATTACTAACAACTATTTAACATTCAATTAACATAATACCAAATTATTAATAACCAACCGACTAAGTTATTAATAAAATGATGTTAATCAAGGACAAATTATTTTAAAAATTTCTATTACAAGAAATAAATTGAATTTATATTTATTATATTTTCAAGTGTTTGTGCAAATCTAAATTAAAATTAACCAGTCTTTGAATAAACTTTTGAAACTGGTTAATTAATTTGTCAAGACTTAAAATAAATTAATTTTTAGATTTAGAATACATTTGATAGTACTTTGAATAAATTTTCAAATTAAGACACGCAATAAATTATTTAAATAAAGTTGTTATTTTTGAAATAAAATTGGAGTATAAAATCGTCCTTACACATTTACCACTTAACTAAATAATGAATCATAATATTGAATTTGCAAGTCTTGAATCTGATACTTGAGATCACCTTCTTGTATTGATTTCTTGCAACCCAACAAGGTACCTACAACTAGTTACTAACAACCAGCTTCCTATTACCAAGTACTTACAACTAGGTACTAACAGATAAGTACCAATAACTAGGTACTAAACACTAGATACCAACAACCAGGTAACAAAAAGGTACCAACAACTAGGTACTTACTAAATAAATCAACAACCATGTACTAAAAACTAAGTATTTACAAGCTGATACCAACAACCAGTTACTAACCACTAAGTGTCATCAACCAAATACTTTCATACAAACACCAACAACTAAGTATTAACAACAAAGTACTAACAAACAAATACCAACAATAATAATCAACCAGTCACTAAAATATCGAGGTTGCAAATTCTTTCCGATTTTTTTCGTTATATCCAATATGATATTCTCATGGACGGTGTCGGTCATATACAAATTATTAACATGATCAAAAACCATTACAGAATTTCGTTAATATCTGGTTACTGATATTAAATACGTGTAATTTATCTACTGTTAAGAATTATGTTGTAAATTTTTGAATACACATTGATTGATCTTTAAAAGAAAATCTTCATTAAAGATTTTCCAATAACTAAATAAAATAGAGGAAATTCATTACAACCTAATAAACCTCTTAAACGATATAATTTCACACACGAACTATTAATTAATCATTGCTAAATACTGACTATTTCTCCGATGGTATTTCCTTTAAAACACTGATATTTTACCCATTGAACTCTCAAGAACATTATAATAATCCATTTAAACATAGATATTCAACTAACTAAATCCCCTTAAAAGATTCTCACCTTAACCGATTCCTCACCAAATGACTATAATTCTACCACTTTAAACATCAATATACAACCAACTACATCCTTTATTTCTCCAAACATTCCTGAAATTTCACCTATTTGATCGTATATCCCTTTTTAATATATCAATTCAGTCTAGGGTTGCCAACTTTTGATTCGACCAAAAGCGTATTCAAATTTCTTTTAACCATATAGTAACAAAAATGACAAATAATTGCAATAAATAAAAAATGAGATAAAATAACAAAACTCTTTTATTATAAAAAAAACAAACAAATATTTTTATAAATGTAGGTAAATAATCATACCAAAATACTGAAATAATTTTTAATTTTTAGTTTTAAATTTATATTTTTTCGTGGATTTAGCTGCCTCGATTAATTTTTTATTTAAATCTGTGTTTTTTTTATAAAAGTAGCAAATTCACTGCACGTCATCCCAAAATTGAAATTGATTAATAATTCTGCTTTGACCATATCTGTTTGGAGTCTATTTCGCTCGTTTGTCCAAATATTTCCCATTACGCTAAATATACGTTCAACGTAACAATTGTTTGGTGGAACAGCAAATACATATTTGCAGAGTTTAAGCAACATTGAAGAATCTTTGTTAATTTTAAAATATTGTATCCATTTTTCAAGGCAAGTACCAGTTAATAATGGAATAGTTTCATTTAAAATTCGCACTTCAGAAAAATGTTTATCGCCATCAAATTCTACTCCGAACAGAGTTGCTACTTTGGATACTTGTTCCAGTGATAGTTGTTCATCCAAGTTGAATGAACTACAAATATTAAGAAAGGAATCTGTGCTAAAATCGAACCATTTACTTAAATATGTTAGCATTCTATTGTAAATTTCTACTCCTTCTGTATTTAGTTTATTCCTTTCTGATGTGCTTAAGTGTCGTATATTTTGGTGAACTTTAAATCCAAAAAACAGATTGTCTCTACGACAGATTAATTCCTTTCTTAAATCATCGAAAATACGATAAACCTGAGGTGCTTGAATGTAGTTACTTTCTACTATTTTTATTACCTTTTGGAAAAGATTTATCAAATTATGTACAAAATAAATTTACAATTCTGGCAAAGAAACTTCGTTGTTCAACCCATTTTCATTTTGTCCTAAAAATTTCCATATGCCCTTATTAACATTTTCTTTTCCTTTAACTTTTACTTTATATTTTACTTTTTAATTTCTACATCTCAAAAATTAATTTTCAAAATACAGGAAATATCACATTGTAATTATGACAGTTTTTCTGGAAATTTCAAGTAAATTTAAATATGAATTTGGAAAACATTCTGCCGTTTCAATTTGGAAAGCAATTTTTTTTACACCATCGAACCAAAAATTGACGATATTTTTATCCCAGCAAGCTAAAAGCGCATTTTATGAAAAGCGTGCGTATAACGTATACATGTTTGTTATTTGCACGAAAAGCGTAGGTTACGCTTCAAAAGCGTACAGTTGGCAACCCTAATTCAGTCGATTAAATCCTCTTAAAACACAGAAAATGTAAAAATTCTTCAAACACATGAAGTTTCTTTTACCTACTGTCACCGACACTCATCATTCATCCCTAAATAATTTAGTAGCTAAATCCATGTAATAAGAGCCCTATAAAAGATCAAAATATTTAAAATTTCATTAATCTGTAAACTGACAAAGGAGAAATTGGAAATATGGAAATATTCTTAGGAAATATAAATTTTGAAAAAATTATTTTATCAAATTCAATATCATTACAAAGTAATTGTTATCATCAAAATGAAATAATTTATCCTATAATTTAATTACTGTTGTACAACTAATTAGTTGGAAAAATAAAAGTGAAGATATTTTAAACAATTATAAGATAACGCCAATCAAACATTTTTTTCACGATTAATTTCGACAGTTTTCCTGTCATCATCAGGTGGGATATAATACTCATTAAATAAAGGATTTTAAACAAATTTAATTATATATAAAAATTTTTTTTATTTTATAAAAATATTATTTTTTAAAAACTTTAACATTTAAAATTTAATTTAATAATTTAAAAATTTAAAAATTTTTTTATCAATTATTTAATTTAACACAACAATCAATACATACAATACACAAAAGCTTATTTAAAAACACTCAACACACAAGTATTTACAGCATTCTGCACATTAATTTTCGGATTCAATGATTTTATCAACAACGCCTCACAAATCACACGTTCCCAATAATTATCGAAGTTTTTTAGTAAAATTTTAAAATCAGACATACCTATTTTAATCTTACAGCCCTTATTGTGCTCACCAATATGGGTCAAAGACTTCGGTCTACAATGTTCTCGAGCTCGAATACAGAGATGACGGGAAGTCTCTCCAATGTATGTGGCATTACACCCATTACATGTAAACTGATAAACGAGATCGGAACACAATTCAACCGGAGTCTTTGACTTATTAATAAACATATTGCGTACTTTCCATGAAGTTGACACTATCCTATAGTTTAAATTCCCTAACTGCTTTCTTATCTTCACTTTATAATCCTTAAAACCTTCTGAGTACGGCAATACTAACACAAATTTAGGCTCATCATCCTTGCTCACACTATTTAATTTATTTAACTCATCAGACTCACCCACCTCAACAAAATCAGACACAGATTTTAACTCATCAGACTCACACGTCTCAACAAGATCACACCCAAATTTTCTCAAACATGGATCCTTAGGATTTTTAATAAATTTGTCAACAGTCTCTTTCACCATAACTACTAAAAAGGATTTTGAATAACCATTCTTCATCAACAGTTCAACCAACACGTCAACACTCTTTACCGAATTTTTAAAAGTAGAAGACAATATATGCAAGTTTGACAAAGGAAATGGATTGGTAATTCTTGACCATGATGTATATGTAAATAAGCTTAATGATGTTTTGAACGCTCCCCAGTTTGTGAAAATAGAGATTTCTCGAAGAAACGGAATACAGCCTCCTCTTAAGGATGAGAATTTGTTGAAAGAAATACTGAATAAATTAATTAAAAATAAGCAAATTGATGATGAGTTGTTTAAGTCCATTCGCCCAATGGGATCACAACCAACAAAAATGTATGGGCTTCCAAAAATCCATAAAGATGGCGTGCCTATGAGACCTGTTTTATCCATGATTGGCACTGCCCAGTATAAAATAGCCAAATTTTTGGATGGATTATTGAAACCATTGATACGATCAGAATTTGAATGTAAAGATAGTTTTGAATTTGTTTCCTGCATTGCACAATATGATAGACAAAGTATGGATGAAATTATGGTTTCGTTTGATGTTTGTAGTCTGTTTACTAATGTACCATTGGTTGAAACAATTGAATTATGTTGCTTGTTATGGAATGAAAATATTTCTGAACATCATATTTTGGATAGAACAGCATTTCGTGAACTTCTTGTATTTGCAACTTTAAAAATCAATTTTCTTTTCAATAATGAATGGTATCAACAAATAGATGGGGTTGCTATGGGTTCTCCTTTAGCACCAACGATGGCTTCAATTTTTTTAACAAGCTTAGAAAAGAAAATTGCATCTTTCCAAGGTATGAAACCCACTGTTTATAAACGGTATGTGGATGATATATTTCTTATATTTGAAAATCAGAGGCATGTTGACCCGTTTTTGCATTATATGAATAGTCTACATAAAAACATTGTATTCACATGTGAAACAGAGAAAAAATCATCGCTTGCGCTTTCTTGGATTTGTTAATACAACGTAAAGAGAAACACTATGAGACAGAGATTTATAGAAAACCAACTGATACTGGTCTCTATACTTCTTCCGAAAGTTTTTGTGAATTCAAGTATAAAAGAAATATGGTGAAGGGGTTGATTTATCGTGCATGGTCTTTGTCTTCTACTTTTAAAAATTCGGTAAAGAGTGTTGACGTGTTGGTTGAACTGTTGATGAAGAATGGTTATTCAAAATCCTTTTTAGTAGTTATGGTGAAAGAGACTGTTGACAAATTTATTAAAAATCCTAAGGATCCATGTTTGAGAAAATTTGGGTGTGATCTTGTTGAGACGTGTGAGTCTGATGAGTTAAAATCTGTGTGTGATTTTGTTGAGGTGGGTGAGTCTGATGAGTTAAATAAATTAAACAGTGTGAGCAAGGATGATGAGCCTAAATTTGTGTTAGTATTGCCGTACTCAGAAGGTTTTAAGGATTATAAAGTGAAGATAAGAAAGCAGTTAGGGAATTTAAACTATAGGATAGTGTCAACTTCATGGAAAGTACGCAATATGTTTATTAATAAGTCAAAGACTCCGGTTGAATTGTGTTCCGATCTCGTTTATCAGTTTACATGTAATGGGTGTAATGCCACATACATTGGAGAGACTTCCCGTCATCTCTGTATTCGAGCTCGAGAACATTGTAGACCGAAGTCTTTGACCCATATTGGCTGTAAGATTAAAATAGGTATGTCTGATTTTAAAATTTTACTAAAAAACATTCGATAATTATTGGGAACGTGTGATTTGTGAGGCGTTGTTGATAAAATCATTGAATCCGAAAATTAATGTGCAGAATGCTGTAAATACTTGTGTGTTGAGTGTTTTTAAAAAAGCTTTTGTGTATTGTATGTATTGATTGTTGTGTTAAATTAAATAATTGATAAAAAAATTTTTAAATTTTTAAATTATTAAATTAAATTTTTAATGTTAAAGTTTTTAAAAAATAATATTTTTATAAAATAAAAAAAATTTTTATATATAATTAAATTTGTTTAAAATCCTTTATTTAATGAGTATTATATCCCACCTGATGATGACAGGAAAACTGTCGAAATTAATCGTGAAAAAAATGTTTGATTGGCGTTATCTTATAATTAAATCATTGCCATGTATGTTTAACTATTTATTTTAAACAATGATTTTTCAATTTGATTTTAATTTAATTAATTTAATAATATTTAATAATTTAATAATATTATTAAATTGATAAAAGTGGGAGCCAGGGGCACTACAGCTGTAAAACTATAACTATCAACTTGTCATTTGAAATAACTTTTATTAAAAATAAAATTAAAAAACAAATCTATTAAAATACAGCAAATTATCAAGAAATTAAATTTATCTTAGAATCACCATTAAAACCTATAAAATTTATTAAAATTTGATATATTCTTAAAATTCATAAAATTCACAAAATATGATTGAAATTCACTTGAATAAAACCAGTTAACATCAACTCTAAAAAATTACCGATGAATTTAATTGCCTTAGACACCCAAATTTACCTAAATAATCATTCAAATAAAATCATAAAAAATCATTAAAATCATTAAAACTGAAGATAACTCCTTGAAATTTATCATTAAATTCCTTTTAAATTAAATAAATGAAGATAAGAACTTTGATAAAAAATATTATTCTAAAATGGTAAGAATTATCACTGTAGCGTTAAATGGAGGGAGAATTATTCTTGAAACAAGGAAATGGAGATATAGGAAGAAACCTTTGATAAAATTAACAATGAAAATATTATTAATAAGTGGTAAGAATCTTCATTGAGATAAGTGCTAGAATTATTCATTAATGGTACTACGGGAGGTATAATTACTAAATGAAAAGGAAAAATACACTGAGAAGTGTTATTGAAATGTTATTGAAGAGAAGAAGATATATAAAAGTGGAGATATTTTAAGTATTAATTGCATTTATTTTAAATTATTTTACTATAAATTATCAATTGAATAAAAAAAATATTTAGTACATTTGTTGGTACCCGCTAGTTGTTAGATAGTATCTGCTTGTAAATACTTAGTTGTTAGTACCTGTTATTGATATTTTTAGTAAGTACTTGGTAGCTGGTTGTTAGTATCTAGTTGTTAGTAGCTGATATTTGGTTGAAATGTCTAGAGGATTGTATGGTTTGTACATATCCTTCAAAGTTAACGTGTCCTTTTAGATGTAGAAGCTGTCAAGAATATAAGAAGAAAGATATAGTTCACATTTTACTAGTTGAATTAGGAAGAGCTTATTAAAAGCAATTTTTTTAAGAAGAATAAACTTTGTATCTTTATTTTGTCTTTAATTTTCATTATTTTTATGCGTTTGTTAGTATATTGTTGTAAGTACTTGATAATTGGTTGAATAAATAATAATAATTATTATTAGTATTACTAATATTATTATTATTTTTATTCACAAAAATTCATTTCATAAAACTTTACTTTAAAAATATCCTTTGAAAATTAATTCATAAAAATTTGTATTTAAAATTTCTTTACTTTTTAAAATTCTCAGTGATTATCGGTTTTCAAAATATCTGATCATAAATTTTAAATTATTACTATAATTTACTTATTTACTATAATTTACTAAATTTTTAATTATTTCCTCAATATCTCAGTAGCCTTCAGTTTTTCAAAATAACTTACCAAAATGTTTAATTCTATTACTTATTTTAAAATTATTACGCTTATATACTTTAATTTACTTAATTTTCACTATTCATTTCTATGTTGTATAATTTAAAAACTATTACTTATTTAAAAATTTATTTGCACTAATTTACTTTAATTTACTTATTTTTTCAATTATAGCCCTAATGTATAAATGATTCTTCAAAATATCTTACCAAAATTCATGTACAAAAGTCTTAAAAGCTTAAAATACTTTGCTTTTTCAGCGAGAGTCGGATTTAGTGTACAGAAATTTATAGACCTTAAATTGCTTTAGCTCAGCGGTTCTCCCCTAGGGGACCGCGACGAACTAACGCATATTTATTTTTTTAAATCATTTTTTTAAATCATTTAAAAAAAACATCAAAAAATAATTTAATCATTTCTGTTATTAAAAATCAATTCAACATTAGCCCCCTTACGGGGTAAAACTGCGTTTCGTGTCTCCAATATTTTGCGTGCATGTTGAGGTTGTATGCTAATTTGTGACGTCATTGTTTTAAATTGTAACGTTGTCACCTCGACTCGGTCCAACCTCGAGGGTTTATATAGCAGGCCTGTCTGCTTATTCTTTGCCTTTAATTGTATTTTCTCCGAGTGAACGACGCATCACATTTAGTATTTTATTTTCTTGTAAACAGTTTGTGGTATAAAATAAACATTAACTTTTGCTGTATAATTTTATAAATTTATAATTTTATTTTATTTTATCGATTTTTTTAGATTTAAGATGCCCACCAAAAAGAAAATGAGATATGACATTTCATATTTACAATATGGGTTTACTGTAATAAATTCGAAAGGTGAAGAGAAACCCCAGTGTGTCTTGTGTTCTGAGGTGCTGGCACCCTCTTCTCTTAAACCCAGCAAGTTAAAGAGACACTTAGAAACGAAGCATCCCAGATCAATGACCAAAGATGTCGACTTCTTTAAGCGCCAAGCCGAACGACTGCACAACTCCAGGATTGATGACACAGGAATCTGGTCGCAGAACATTAAGGCTTGTCTGAGGGCGTCCTATGAGGTTTCAAGGAAAATAGCTGCGGCCCAAAACCCACACAATATCGGAGAAGAGTTGATATTACCTTGCTGCAAAAATATAATATCAAATATTCTGGGATGTTCGGAGCTCAACAAGCTAAGTTACGTTTGCCTGTCAAACGACACTGTTCGGAGGCGAATAGCAGAAATGTCCGAAAACATTCTGTCGCAAGTGGTGTCAAAAATTCAAAACTCAACGTTCTCCTTTGCAATCCAACTTGATGAAACGACGGATGTCGCCAACTTAGCACAACTTTGCGTCTACGTACGATATACGTATGATAAACACCTGGAAGATGAATTTTGTTCTGTGAAACTCTCAATACCAAAACAACTGCAAAAGAAATCTTTGATAAAGTGGACAGATTCTTTGAAGCGCATGATATCAAATGGGAAAATCTTATTGGCGTGTGTACTGACGGTGCTCCAGCAATGTTTGGTTGTCGTTCTGGGTTTCAAACTTTGGTTAAACAAAAATCCCCAAACATGATTGGTACACACTGCACTATTCATCGACAAGCTTTAATGGTAAAAACCATGCCTGACGAGTTGAAAAATGTTCTCAATCATGTGATTACAGCAGTAAATTTCATAAAATCAAATGCACTTAACTCTCGTTTGTTTTCCGAGTTATGCAAAGAAAGTGATTCCGAAATTGAAAACCTCTTGTTGCACTCACACGTGAGGTGGCTTTCCAAAGGGAAAGTTTTAAAGAGGGTTTTTATACTCCATAAAGAAATTCAGCAATTTTTGAAAGATACCAAACCAGACATGCACACAAAATTCTCCGATGTCCGTTTTCTTATTTCCTTGTCATTTTTGGTAGACATATTTGAATCCGTGAATTATATCAATCTGGCGCTGCAAAGAAAAGATATCACAGTGCTACATTGTCATGAAAAATTGACGGCTTTCAAAATGAAGCTCGAACTATGGATTACAAAGTTAGAGAATAAGAATTTTGCTCCATTTCCGCAGCTGAATACATATATTGATGAAAATGAGCTTGAAGTCGATGCCGATATTCTTGAAATGATGAGACAGCATGTATTCGTTCTTAGCAAAGAAATGTCTCACTATTTTCCTGAGCTGCGAGAATTTGAAAAACACCATCGGTTTATCACTAACCCATTTGAAGTATCCATTAGTGACCTGCCTTCGGACGACAATTTAGTTCAGGAACAATTTATTGATTTAATAAACGATGAGGGTGCAAAACATGTTTTCCGTGGAACTTGCTGTAGTGACTTTTGGATTGAAATGGCACTGTCCTATCCTGATGTTGCAAAGATGGCTCTAAAAGTCCTCATTCCATTTGCAACCACCTATGAGTGTGAGTCGGCTTTTTCTACACTACTTACAATTAAAACAAAAGCAAGAAATAGATTATGCGCGACAAATGATATGCGAGTTGCACTGGCCAAGACAAAGCCAAACCTATAAGCTCTAGTTCTGGAAAAACGGCTGCATCCGTCGCATTAAAATTGTTATTTAACTTTTACGATGTAATATTTTCTCAATATATATGTTTTATTTGCTATACCTTTTTTATTTTTTATTATTAGGGGTCCGCAAGCTATCTAACAATTTTTAAAGGGACCGCCTCGCAGAAAATTTCAAAGAATTTGAGAACCGCTGCTTTAGCTTTTTAACGAAACCTGGATTATATGTAAAAAAATCCTAGAACCTAAAAATTCTGACTTTTTAACGAGATCTAAATTTTGTGTAGAAAATATCTCTGGAACTAAATACACCCCTTGACTATAAATGCGAATTTGAAAAAAAACCCTTTAGTCCACGGCAGCAATGGGTTTTTAACGAGAGTCAGATTTTGTGTACAAAAAATCGCTATGGTCAAAGATACCCCCTCACTATAGTGTGAATTTGAAAAAATGCCACGTGACCTTAAGCAGCAATGAAGAATACCTGTAGAACGGAGGGTTTCAACGGATGGTCATGCTGCTAGGGGCTACTAACTGCCTACTTATATAGTCCTTCATACCCTTCATGATTTTTATTTATAATTTCTATTTTATCAACTTTATTTTCCCCCACCTTTAATTCTCTGATTGTCTTGATATCTTTTTTCTTGTCTTCTAGCTTTCAACCTCTGCATAATATTTTCTCCATTTTTTATATTATTATACCATTGCAATCTGTTAATTATCCTTCTTAATATAATTTTACTTAGGCCAAGTTTGATTTTCACTAAAAATTCTAAATTTCTACTCACATATTAAGGTTTAATCTCAAATATCTTATTTCATATAATTTACGCTTTTTAAGTGAGAGTAAAAATATATTCACTTTTATTTAATATAAATAATAATAATTATTATAAGAACTTTTAATTCCAATTTCACCACTGATTTTTTTCCATTGAATTTATTAAAAAGAGCTTGAAGACTATAAATCATTAATATATCAAAATCAACGATATAATATTGATTTATAGTCTTCAAGCTCTTTTTAATAAATAATAATAACAACAATAATAATAATAATAATAATAATAATAATAATAATAATAATAATAATAATAATAATAATAATAATAATAATAATAATAATAATAATAATAATAATAATAATAAAAATAATAATAATAATAATAGTAATATCGATAATCTTACACGAAAATGTTTAATTTTTGCTCCATCTGATAATGTGGGATTACCCCAAGATACTCGAATTGAATTGGCAACCATTGGAGTCAAATTTGTCAATGGAGGTGAAATACAGCCGGGCCATATACATTTTACAGTATTCGAAGGTTTGCTATTGTATTTCTCTTCATAGCTGATAGCCTAAATCATTTCAAATTTAATAAAATTTTATAACCATTTATTCTACTTGACATAGGAATGAGTATTGATGGCATGGTTGCCCATCATAATATGTATAAATATGATTGTTTGCTTCTACCTCTATACTCATTACTCCATTGACATAGATATGAAAACACTTCAACTTCACATTTCCCTTTGGAATAATAGAATTCCAGCATATAGTGGCGTATGAAAAATTTGTTGCTCTATATGATATTATAAATAATTAAATAAATAATTTCAACTTCTCAAATGTAAACATTAAAAATAACAAACATTAAAGTGATTATTTTTAATTGAATTCATAATGCATATTTGTAAAATTTTAATTTTAATTTCCCCATTCATCCAAAATAAAGATCTCTGTTGTCAACAGATAGTATCTCTAAAAAATAAATTAATCAAAACACTTAATTAAATGAGACAAAAATATTTGGTTAGAGAAGACGAACGGTCCTGTACTAGGACATTCAGAGAAGTCAGCAGTCTTCACCGAGTATATTTATGGTAATCTCTGTTTAAGATTTCTAACTTCATAGCTTATATGAACTTCGCAAAACTTTCATCTTGAATAAATGGTCTTACAAAATACACAACAATCAGGGACGGTTCTACCATATAGGCGAATTAGGCGGCCGCCTAGGGCGCAAAAATATTTTTCGAAATTATTTCTCGAATATATAAAAAAAATTATTTACTAACAAATTGCATCTATGTAATATTCTTACATTATTAAACAGATAAGCTTAGTAGTTTAGTAAATACTAAATTTTACTGGCGAGAAAACGTTGTGAGAATCGGTAGCGCTAATTTTCTTCAGAGTATAAGGTATACTCTGTTTTCCTGCACGGCTGCACTGTGCAAGGCGAGTAAAACCGTAATTTTTATCTGGTGTTGCCGTATAACACAACCTGTGTTTGTGATTATTGTAATTTGTAAATCTGCATTATATTTTGAAATGGACAAATTTTTTATTTCACTCAATAAAAAATTTATTATGAAATACCTACTCGTTGAATTAAGAAATTTAAATTATTAAAACATAATGTTTCAGTTGGCATTCTTTAAGGTAGGCGCTTCATAAAAATTCGCCTAGAGCGCTAGGCTTGGACAAAATTTCTTGAGCCGCCCCTGACAACAATATTGTAATAATTAAAATATACAGTACTACCAATAATTAATGTATCTACATTGAAAAAATGACAAAAATGTAAACAGAGTAAAATTGCATGTGAAATTTTTAACGAAAATTGTATTAAATCAAATCATTTTATTATTTTTATGGGTGCGAGCCGACACACAACGGCTGAAATATATGAAATTGAACCAATTATAACGACCGTTTAGATTATATGATGGTTTACCTCAAACTTGACGCATTTTTACTTGTTGACTATTTTCAACAATTTTGAGTCAAGTCAATAAATCATAATCGGTTTGAACATATATATTTTCTATGGATTTCCATTATATTTTGGTGGTCATCTCTCATGACTTTACATGAACCAATTGAATTTTTCAATACATAGAAATGTACAATTTCTTTGAGGATGTGTTAAGAAGAAGATTAACTTGTGTAAATACACATTATGTTAAGAAATGAAGACAGAGTTGCTATATTTTGATAATAATTTATATGGGTGAGCATTTAGTCAAAAATTACTTTATTGCGAATTAAAATGAATATAGGATAAAACAGAATAAAATAAAATATGTTTTATTTCAAATCGGCGGATTTAGATCTATTTACATTTGGTTACACAATAGAGGCAGATTTAGAAATTCCTGATTAGATATATTTAGATAAATTACCAATAGAAACTGAAAAGATGCATGTATCAAAAGTAGAGAAATTGATGCTTACGCTATACACAAAACATAATTATGTTCTTCATTGATTGGTGATTCCATCAAATACATCTTAATATTGGTGTGAATATCACAAAAATATTTAGGGCAATAAGAATTCGATAGTCTGCAATTTTCAAAAAGTATGTTCTTATTAACACACAACTTTGTGTTTTGTCGATTATTGCCCCTGATAAAATTTATTTTAAATTATTAAATAATAGCTTGTATAGGAAGACTGTCGAAAATGTAAAGAAGCGCATTAATTTAGTACTATTTAATACAGCTTTTAAATTAATAACTTATACATCGAAACCATGTTTTCTGAAAAAAAATAAATAGTTGGCGACTTAATTACATTGGAGTTAATTAATTACATTAATTACATTACAGTGCTTGATTTATCTAAACTGTGCATTTACCAACTGCAAAATACTGATTTTTAAAAATAAATGGATGAATTTAATTTCAAAATCAATATAATGCTGATGACACTGATACTAAATTAGAGAAATTATATAAATTTTTATTCTATGTAAACGGGTGTACAAGATAAGTTGCTTATGTATGTTTTTAATTTTTTATATTTTCTTTTTTATTTAGTTTTTGTATTTGGAGATCATCAGAGAATTATAAAATTCAAGACTCTAGAATTTCCCAACCACTTTTGAAAAATATACATTTTTTTCTCCTTAAAAATGTAATGTTTCCGTAGTGGTCTACGCTCATCGGAAAACACTATTGTAGATGGTAAGTATGTATTATAAGGTTAAAATTGAATAATATTACATTTATTGCATTTTACATTAAGTAAAAAATAAAGTTTTTTTTGTGTTCAAAATAGAACTATAAAAGCTTTCAAATTTCTCAAAATTCCACCTTAAAAAAGTGAAGTGTTCCCAAAGATGCCATAACCCCATGTTGGGGAACACTGTTCTAAACGTTTATTCTATGAAATAAATTAACTAGAATAAAATATTTTTAGACATACTTTAATTGTAAGTTCGGTGCTTCCAGGACTGTATTTGTTTCCAAATATAATTGCTTGGATTTCTCAATTACTTGGTTGCCGTTATCAAATGCCAGAACACGAAAAGCATATTTTAAACCGGGCATTAAATTTTCAACTTCGTAATTAAAAGTTTTTGAATTTGATATAGATATCTTCTGCTCCTCAAAACCTTGAATGCATTTCCATACAATCTGATATGAATATATATCCTCATTTAATGACTGGGGAATAGTCCATGATAATGCCACAGTGGTGTCAGTATTTTGTGTTGCGTTCAAACAAATGCAGTTCCCAGACAATTCCGATTCGGTTACTAAATTCAATTTGCGATTCATAATGAAAAATCATTTAAAATTTTCAAAAATATTTGCATAATGAAAATAAATTTTAATAGTGAAAAATATATTCAAAGAATGTTCAAATAAATTACAATTTTTTAATAGATCGTTCAAATAAGCATTATAAGTATTAAGAAAAATACTTTATTTTGAATTTAAAAGGTAAACCAAGAATTCACACAATAACCAATAACACTTTGATTAAAATAAAAATGTTTCCTATTTTCCCGTATGATTTGGGTACTTAATTGAACTATTTATATAAAAGTTTTGACATCTTCTTGACCATAGCAAGCAGTTGACAAAAAATAAGGTAATAGAAAGTTCGATTATTGACTTGTTGGGTTTCTGGTTAATTTAAGTCGGTTACCTCTGACTCCTCGTGTCCTTTAAATCAAAACAATAACGACCCAACGTATATTGAAATAACAAAATTCACAATCTTTTCTCACCACTTTACAATCAATAATCAAAGTTACGTTTGACCGATTCTCAGCACGGCGTTGATGCTTTGTAAATAGATAATATTCACCTTTTATTTCTTTAGATTCTCTTGACCCACATTTTCCCCTTTTTCTGTTTGATTTGATTCTTTTTCACCTTTTCGTATTCCTATTCTATATCTTCTTTTCCCTAATCTCCTTAATTCGTTTTTACCTATTCCTAACCCTAGATGAGGCAAAATGCCGATTTGCTCTGATTTTCCCCTTCCTTATATACTCTTCGAAATCGGGATGACAAATGGTTATTGCCGAGCCAATCTTTCACTTGACATTTGCTTCCACGGACTGCTTCGGCTGTCACCCATAATGGTCCAACGAACAAAGATAATTAATGGTCCGTCCGGCCTTTCTACAGGCACTATCTTCTCTTTGCTCTTTTCCAATTAATCATTGTGTCAAGCTAATAGGCCCAAATCTTCCTTCTGTTTACCTTTCTTCTTGTTTACCCAGCTCGGGTTTCCCATTAGCTCGGGTTTTCTATTAGCCAATTAATTAATTAATTAACGTTTTCTGTTTTAACACATTTGAATGCTTTTCGACCCTTTCTAACCGTTTTCTGATAAATCCCTAATCATCATCTTGTTGACCATTAACTGATCTATACCTGTCCCGTTTTCCCAATTCGATTTCGATGATTTTACAATTTATCGATTTTTCACGGATTTCCGGATTCTTGCCTTTCGCAATTGCTTTTGGCATTTTCTAATACTGCTTCCATCACACTTTCCTTTACTATCAATTATGTGCATGATCACGCTTTTATTTGTCTTTTCTCTTCATTTATTAACCTAAATTTCATTTAAATTTATTTTAATTTTACAGACCTCAACAGACTATATTCTGTTATTTGACATAGAGCTCACCTATACTCTAACCTGTTTATGTCAAACGTTTAGCGGACAATTACGATATGGGAGACATAAAAGAATCAGTTAAAGAAACAATTTGACAATGCAAGGCATGTCAAAGAACGACAGTTGTGACAACAAAGATGAAGGAAGAGACAATAAAGCTGACAGCAGAGGTGCCATGGGAAAAAGTGTACATTGATATATGTGGCCCATTACAGAAAACATTCAGAAAGAAAAGATATGTAGTCGCAATGATTGATCAATTTAGCAGATATATCTCTCTGACTGCTGCCGCTAAACAGGATGAAGAAATGGTGAAGGAAACAATACTACAAAAATGGATTCTTAGATTTGGAACACCAAAGGAAATTCACACAGAGTGTGGAAAAGTATTTGAATCTAAGACAATGAAAGAGTTTACAAAATCAATGGGAATTACACTATGCTTTTTAAGTCCATATCACCATAATACAAATGGTTTTATAGAACGTCAATTCAGGACAATAAGAGACTATATAAATGCATCATTAAAAGAAAAAAGTAGAACAGATTGGGCAGAAATCATACCAGTGATTAAATTTACCATGAATGCAACATTTCAGAAATCAATTGGACGAAGCCCCACAGAAGTAATATTTGGAAGAAAAATAGCTCGAGAACAATTTCATAGTAAAGCGACGATTTCACAAAAAGAAGATACAAGAGAAACAACGCAAACAAGGAGATCATTCAATATTGGAGACGAGGTTCTGGTAAAAGTAGAATCAAGAACGAAAGACAAGGAAAGATACGAAGGGCCATACAGAATAATGCAGAAGATCCATGATCGCCGATATCTGCTACAAGACCAAAGTGGGAAAATGCTTCAAAGAAATGTTGAAAAGATGAAGAAATTTCTTAAAGAAGGGGGATGTGAAGTGCTTTCAGCTGAGGGTTAAATATTTCAATGATTTATCAAAATAATTTTAAATTGTAAATAATTGACTATTAACTTTTAATAACTTTTAAATAATTTTTAAATTGGATTTTTTAAGTTGAGATTTTTGAATTAAAAATTAAAATAGCTTTTTAAAAAAGAAGTTTTATTAATGAAAAATTTTTAAATAAATATGTTTTAAATATTGAAATATTTTGATAAATGGTTTTGAAAATATTTTATTCAACGCTGAAAATTTGTTTAAAATTATACAATATGTCATATAATAAATACTTGGAATTATGTCGTTAACTTTTGAACCGGATTTAAAAAATAATTTAGAAGATGTGTTAGCAGCTTCTAATAATTATGAAATACACAAAAAAGACATGTCACATTTGTCACTAACTTACTTTTGGAAGACACTAAAGTTTCATAAGAATTTTGATGATTTTATTATTTTAAGTGAATAAAGAAAAAAACATATTTAATTACAATTATAAATAAAATACAATATCCAAAGTAAATCAAAGTCATAAATCTTTGGAATCTTCATTAATTTTTAAGAGTATTAAAATATTCTAAAAAGGTTTAAGAAATGCTGATAATTTAAAATCCTGAGCTTATTAAAGATAAATTAAGCAATGAGAAATAGGGGCTATTATGTACAATAGTAAAGCAACTTTTTTAAAAAATAATTGCGACCAACTGAAGAAGACGGGGTTTTTATTTACAATGATATACAAGTCGAGTAAACTCGTGGCAATTTTAAATTGTTAAAATTATTATATCTAATTAATTTAAATGCAATTAAAAGTGGGGATATTATTGCTCAAATAGCTGAAACAAGAAAATAACTGATTAACTGCCTAAATATAATATTTATTATAACTCATTTCTCACTAAGGACAAAGGCCTGTAATATGCAGTTTAAAATTTTCAAATGGTAAATTTTTAAAGTAAATTTTTTAACCCATTAACGCCCAAAAGAAAACTACACATAAAAATTACTTTTAATCGTTAATTATTATGACATATTAGGTAAATTAGAACATTTATAACAAAAAATATGGAGAAAATCTATGGAGTGTCATCTATTGTTGAAATGAGTCTTCCAGGATAATCATTATAGAAAAACATGAAATCACACCTTTAACAAGTGTACCTACGTGAGTACAGTGGGAGGTAATGGGTTAAAATATAACAAAATTTAACTTTACTTAACTTTTATTTTATTATACACTAACAATTCAAATAAAATTTAAACAAATATTTTCTGATAAATTATGGTAAAATATTGATATGTTTACGATTTGTTAGCTTTTCTGCTTCATTACATCTTATTTATTAAAGTATATTTTTGAATGCTCATTTTTTTGATTAAAAATAATATAATTAAAGTTCAGAACATTTTCAAAGGTAAAAAGTGATATGGTGAAATAATAGGTGAAAGATGTAAAATCAAATCTAATTAAATTATAAATTTTTAAATAAATTTTAAATAAAATTTTATTAAAAGTTGTTGTTACAAAATTTTGATAGCCAGTATTTAATTCAATATTAAAATTTATAAAAATGCCTCAGGAAAGATTTTGGAAATTTTTGTTTAAAAATTAGGAAAAATTTGAAAAACAGTTTTGTAATAAAAGTTATATTTTAAAGTTTTGTATTAGTGTAATTTTTAAGGTAAAAATGATTGGAAACAGTGGAGAAAATGAATGCGATATAATCACGGTTAACATGGCGACCCCACCAATGTACGTACGTAATATAAAAAAGGCTTCTTAATCAGAATTATTAGGACCAACAATCAACATGATGTATTAGATATTTTATATTTTCTTTAGTACTTTTACTGTATTTAAATTTAAAAAGAAATACAATGTAAATTATATATCTGTCGGGAAATTTATTTCTATATACGGAAAATTTGTTCTCATAGAATTCTTTAAATGTACTGCCGTAATTTGGAAATTTATTCATGTCCCCAACAAACTTTTGAAAAAACAAATAAATATTTAATAAAAGGAATTATAATTACCAGTTAGTACTCGCATATTGTTGAATTTGTCATATTCCATCTGACTTATTAATCTCCTCTTCGGTCCAGTAGACACATAAATGGGATTAGAAAATTCCGTGACTATTTGCTCGTTAGGAATTTGAAGTCTTACACAAAGTGATATTTTATAATGATTGTTATTCTTTAAAGTAATTTGAGCAATTCTTTCTGTATTTTCTAATTCTTTTGCGATCGAAGAGTCATTAATGAATATCTAATTCAAGAATTAGTCAAATTAATAATTAATATGCCAAAAAGATTTGAAAAGATGTATGACAAATTCATTACATTAAGTCTGAAATCATAGGAAGCAGTGAACTAAAGTAAATTTATGTGTAAATGGGATGTTTACTCATTATCCATGTTACCTTTCTCTACTACTATGGCTTACATTCAGCTGTAGATTAAGGTAATTGCTGCTTAGGGGTCTGGATAAGTAAAATGTTAAATTAGCTGTTTTCAACCTTTCTGGGTGTGACTCTTTGATAATATTTGCCAAGTTGCTTTGACCTCAGCGATAAAATTAATCTTGTTGCTTCTCCTTCACTGTACTTTTGCTGCAAACTATTATGTCTTTAACTTCTTAAATATCTGATAATTTATTTTAGTTACAAATTTTATATAATTGAATCATAATAATTTATCTATCGAATGATTCATAGTCTTATCATGGGAGTCCGCAGGAATTTTTCCAAGGGGGGGCCCAAAAATATTTTTTTTACCAAGTAGACATTTTTTCTATGGGGAAGAGAGTTGAAAAAAATGCATGTGTATAATAAATATTTGGGGCATTATACAAAATAGGACTTTTTTTTCGTTTATTTACAAAATAGAACACTTTTTTTATAACCAGAACATCAGTTAATATTGAAAGTTTTTATACAAATAAGATGATTTGAAATCATTGATTTCCAGATATAATTAATAACATTAGAAAAACAGGAAGCCTTTTTAAATTAAATTTTTTATTAATTCTTTTTTGTCTTGGGTTTTTCTAACATTGTTTGAGCGCATCTATTAAAATGTATTTAAATTAATCGAAAAATAGAATGGTTTGGGAAATTCAAGGGGGCAAGAGCCCCACCCTCTTGCGGACGCCCATGAATGTAGTACGTCACTGCAGCGTAGTCAGAATAGTAGTAGATTAAATTAATATGATTATAAAAAACCACAAAAGCATAGCTTAATCACAGCAGAATCTAGAAACTTGCAAATTAGAAATTGTAAAATGACTCAAAAAACACGTTTTTTATTTAAAAAATTAATTTTCAGGTGGTTGGGGTTGCGACTCCACAGATTGGGAACTACTGTGTTAGATGATAGCAAAAAATTTTAAGAATCACTTTTTCCGACTATTGATTGCATAATTATTATTAGATTATTAATTTAATAAAATAACTTTTGATTATTTTAAAGAAAATTTAATAATCTAAATCAGACAAGTCCACTCAAAGTGTCCCATAGATCAAATTTTTCTGCAAACAGCACATAATTAAACTTTCAAAAAAAGAGCCTAAGAGTACCGTATTTTAGCGAATATAGTGCGCACCTAAATTTCGCGCTCGATTCGGAAAAAAAGTTTGAAAAATACCGTATTTTAGCGAATTTTGACCTGTCTTATATAATGCGCATCGGTATTTTAGAAAAAAATACACAAAAAAAAGTGCGCACTATAATCGCTAAAATACGGTATATTAAAAATAAAAAATCTGACGGGACCGATGTATGTTTAATTAATATTTCCAAATTCAGTAGGTGACATATACTAAAGAAATCCACTATAATAATCCGAAAGTCACTTCAAATCTGAAATCATATCATTTTAGTAATAAAATTATAGTAACAAATTCCTCCAATCAAAGTATCCGATTCTTCGCATTTTTCTTTCTTCACTTGATTTGATGACAATTTCCAAGTTTAGTTAAATATAATTGAATAAGTGCATAATCAGATTAGTTGAATATATAAAATACGTTCTAGATGATAATTTTCAATCAAAGTATCGAAAACATTTCTCAATTTCATCATTTTGCAACAATAATATTTTCATAAAATGAGGCCATACTTCTATTTTCAAAATGAGGCAAATTAAATTCAAATTTTTAAAATTTTTCCTTAAATAGTTTAAATTATTCTACAATTTAAAACAGCATCGTCAAAATTTTACAAAAATGCAAATATTTAACAATAATTAAAAATAATGTCAATTTTTGACATATTTACCCCGAAAAAACGTTTAATTTCAATTCCGCGATGGGCGTCAGCCATTATAGTATTATAAGAACTTTTTTCCAAATTTCACCACTGATTTCTTTTCCATTGTATTTATTAAAAAGCTTAAAGAGTATGAATCAGTAAATATATCGATGTTTTTGACCTGAAATAATAATATCCTAGATTAACTTTGTGATTAGTTTAACTGTACTTCGTACCATATACAACACTGTACCATATTTTTTATTGTTTATTGCACTATTTAAAGTAATAACAAAAATTTGACAATATCAAAATTATGAACAAAAATATACTTGAAAAGATTTTATTTTCCAATCATTGCCGGCATTGACATCAGTCCATTCAACGGTAAGGTTTTCATCATCCAGTTTCCTACAACTTAATAATGGTGATTTAGGTAACCCAGGAATGAATATTTGTATTTTTTGACTAATAAACTCGTGACTTGAATTTACAAATAACGAATCCACTTGCAACGTATAGTAAAATCTATTAATTAATTAATTCCATTAAGCAAAATATATTAATAGTTTAACCCAGATAATAAATTTGTGAACTTAGTCATTCTCGCATTCCGATCCAGAACTTGTTTGATAATAGAATTCTCATGAAAACATGAAACGCCAAATTGTTTCAAAAAGTTTTCATTTGTGAATTCATAAATATCCCAGTTCAGGTCAATATCATATTTATCCTTGTTATTTATTATATTAGAAGTGAGAGATTTTATTGCTCCTTGAACTGGTTGATTAATAGTAACAAGCAATTCGTCAGAACAAGATTCGTCTAATCCAAGAGCTTTCGGTATATTTTCATCCAAGTTAGAAAATAAAGAAGTAATTTCTATTTTTGGAATGTAATCAGGGCTAGAAAATAAAATGAAGGTAAATTGGCAATAGAATTTCCAGAACTGCATTTATAAATAGTGTTTTAAACTTTAATTTATTTTCATTCCTTTATCTTCATTTCCTGTAAGAATACCAATAAAATAAAACATTAATCTAAAGTCTTCGAAGATAAAAGAAACTGAAAAAAAAACATGATGAAAATATAAAATAAATATTCTATTATTAATTTGAGAAATCAAGAGATCAAAACTATTAAATAACAAGATACCTTTCAGCTATCAATACTGGAGTAAAAGGATGAAATTTGAAAATTTTATAAAAGAAGCAATTATGATATCATTTTTATGTTGTCCCTAGAAATGAGCTGTTTTGCAAATATTTAGAAATATAGGTTCTAATAGTTATGGAAAAGTGGCTCTATAATAAGTGTATACTACAAATTCTTTAGTGAAATATTATTATTAATTTAGGAGAGTAAAAATTTAATCAAGAAGTCTCGAGAAGTCTAAATTATAATTGTAAAAATTATAGTGTATACCGACCCCAGCGATTGCAAAATATCAGTGGGTGAAAATTTCATATTGCCACCTTTGATTTTAAGAAATAATAAATTATTAAGATTTACTTGTCCATATAATAATACCAAATTATTTTATACTAAGAATAGTAAACATAAATTTTAAAAATAATGATTCATGCAAAATATGACGCCTTTGGCATTTTCCCGCCCTAGAGCCTGTGTGGCGGTCAAGCATTGTATATGCCTACTACTAGCCATGGTGTATATCAATGATGTTACCAAGTGAGATTTCGAGTTAACGCGCAAAGCTGTTTTAAATCAGCACTAATCTAGCTTACGATATTCCTTAATTGGTTTTAGCCTAAAATACTATGTATTAAATTACATGTTCCAATAAGTAAAATAGATCTCCAAGTAATTATTTATGACAATGTGTAAATTAATAGTGACAAAAGCAAAAGGCAATTTTTAGTCAATGATCCTTTGAAAAAATTAATTTTTAAATAATATATTACTTATTTTGAATATCATTATTTGATTTGATTTAATATATTTTATTTATTAATTTTATTATTGTTATTATTACAGTTATTATAATAATGTTGGTTTATTGGGTTGGTGATAAATTTTAAATTTCTTACTCTGACTCCAAGCGTCTCTTTAACTGATCCGCAAATAACACTTGACAACAGAAATCTTTATTGGTAATCACAAATAACTCTCACTTTACACCAGAGATGAGCAACTCGCGGCCCGCCGTTTTTTTGTTTATATTAAAAAAATAGTTATTATTTTTTCAGAGATAAAATTTTATTGTAATTTTTAATAATTGGTTCATAATAAATACTTTAAGGCTTGTTTTTTTACTAACTTAAATTTTCAAAGAGTTTACTTTGTTTTTACCATTTAGTTATATGTAAATATAAGCAGAGCCGTAGCTAGGGAAAATGGCGCCCGGGGTGAGATTGAAATTTGGCGCCGCCACTCCCATTAATTATGTACTTACAGGAATGGAATTGGTCTTGAAGAGTCAAATTAAGATGCAAAGCTATGCAATGCTTAACCAAACTTAGATTATAACGAAAACAAATTAATTATAAATATTTATTATACATGTGTATATACATATATAGCTTCATCTCCCATATCAACGGGTGGCCGAGTTTGCAAGAAATGAGATGCCATGTTTCACAAAATTTCCCTTACTATGAAAAAATAATTCTGATTCTTTTCTCAATATTGAACAGGCTATTCTCCGATTTCTCGTTTTTATATATAGACTACTGTATCGGCATATCGATATCTATAACCATTATCGTCGATTGTCCTTCCTTCTTTCAAACGATTTTCAAGGTCTTTCCAGGACTAAGTAGCATTTTCTATGCTCAAAACTCAGCCACCTTCGGATTTAGTCGCTCGTTTGCAAAAACCTTTAGAAAGACCAGCAAAAATTTTTGTTTTAGTTTAACTTTTGAAAACAGTAAACATGAAAAGCAGAATATAAAAATTTAATATGAAAAAAAGAAAGAAAAGCAAAAGAAATTTAAATGATCATTTCACAGTTTTGGCGCCCTTTGACTCGGCGCCCATGGCGGTCGCCCCATTCGCCCCTCCCTAGCTACGGCTCTGAATATAAGCATATATATTAAGCAGAGGTAGTAAAAAAGAATTAAAAAACGAAAATCTATCAAATGACGTTCATTTTTCTAAAATATCTTATATAAATGACTTTGTTTTTTTATTAAAATAAGAATGTCAAAATTTAAAAAAATGTAAAATATTCAAATCTATTATTAATTTCATGTATAAATAAATTTAAATTATTTTGTTTTTGATTTAAATACCCAAGAATGATGAGCTCTGATCAAAATAAAAGAAAAATTAATGATGAAAATCGCAAGTTTAATGAAAAATGGAGGCTTGAATATTTTTTTAATATTTTGAAAGACAAAGCAATATGATTGATATGTTTAGAAAAGGTGTCAGTTTTAAAAGAATATAATATTAAACGACACTATGAGACTAAACATTCCTCGAAATTCTCCAACTTACAAGGACAAAATCGAAAAGATAAACCTAATGACCTTTATCAAACATACAACAGCAGCAAAACATATTTAAGGTTAATACAGCGTCTTCGGAGATAATCGTTAAAGCTAGCTATCTTGTTAGTCAGATTTTGGCAAAAAATCTAAAGCCTTTTTCAGATGCAGAGATCGTAAAGGAATGTATGGAAGCTATATAGATGAAACCGCCTTTGCTAGATAAAATTAAAATCATTGAAAAATATTAATTTATCAAGATTTACAGTTGCAAAACGTATTGATGAGCTTTCAAAAACTATTCAAGAAACGTTAAAGATGCGGATTTCTAATCTTGAATGGATGTCATTTGCCCTGGATGAGAGTTGTGACATATGTGATACTGCCCAAATGGCCAATTTTGTAAGAGGTAGACTCTAATTTTAAAATTCTTGAAGAATTTGTGTGTCTTGTTCCAATGTAAGGTACTACAACAGGAGAGAATTTATATAAAGAATTAAAAGTTGTCATAGTTGAGCTTGAAATACCATTCGAAAAAATCATAGGTGTAACAACTGACGGTGCACCTTCGATGTTTAGTATGAGAGTCATTCTGACTGGAAGATTGTTTACTGAAGTAAAATCTAAAACCGGAAGAAGAATTTAAGTGCAAAAATAATAAGAATGTCTAATGTTATTCAAATTGTAGTTAAAATGATAAATTTTGTCAAAGGAATTTGTAATCACAGACAATTTGTAGATTTTTAAAAAGATTTGGAAAGCGAATATGGTGATCTTATTTTTAATACAGAAGTTCGTTGGTTAAGTAGTGGTAATATGCTAAAACGCGTATATGATTTAAAAGGCGAAATAAAGCTTTTTTTAGATAAAAAAGAATATTATTTTCCAGAGTTTACTGACAAACTGGATGTGTGATTTTGCTTTTTGCATTGATATAACCAAATACTTAAATGATTTAAATATTATGCTTCAAGGAAAAGGAAAATTTATTAATGAGATGTTTGATGAAATTAAAGCTTTTGAAAAAAAGCTAAAAATATTTAAAAATAATTTAGAATGCAATAACATGTTACACTTTTCGACGTTAGACAAAGAAAAACCACCTGATACAAAAAAATATGCAAGGAAAATTCAAAGTTAAATAGAAGAATTCAGTTCTCGATTTCAATGTTTGCGTGAGAATCAAATATATTTTTATCTGTTTGCTTCACCTTTTATTTTGAATATTGACCAGGTGCCAGAAAAATATCAAATTGAACTAATCGATTTGCAGTGCAACACTGAACTTAGAAATAATTTTCAGCATGCCAAATTAATAGATTTTTATAAAAAATATTTTAGTACTGATAAGTTTCAGATACTTGCTATAAATGCAAAACAAATTATGAGTCTACTTGGAAGTATTTATATTTGTGAATAGCTATTTTCAAAAATGAAAATAATAAAAACCAGCGTCGAAGCAACCTGTGTGATGAAAGATTAAAAAATTGTCTGCATGTGTCAGTTTCATCTATACAAGCCAACATAGAAAACTTGTAGCTGACAAACAGTTGCAAAAATCGCACTAAAAATAAAAATTTCCATTATTTTATATTAAGCATAAATGTATTCTTTTAAATTTTAAAAGTTTTAATAATAAATAATTTATAAATGTAAATATTTTAAACCACACTTTAATATTAAAAAATTAAAACTGCGGCCCAAAAAAAAATTTATTTATTTTTTTGGCCTATTTAATAAAAAGGTTGCTCATCACTGCTTTACACTGACAATCAGTTCAACACTGCTTGGTGACTATACAATGCTTATTACAACACTCAATGAGGAATAGCACTTGTGTATAACACCGCATTGAAAGATCACTAATTACTGATTGGTTTATCAACTGGGACTTTGAGCTGGTTGTTTTCTTTGACCTTTTTCACAACTTTATTCAAATACTCAAATAACTTCTTTTCGTTTAATTTTTCAACTAATTCTTTTCTTCAAATCTTTTCCAAAATTTATTCTTCACAATTATTTTTCATAAATTGTTTTTTCAATAACGTTTCTGTCTAACTTATCGTCTAAATTTTTGTTTCTATTTCGTCCCCAAATTTGTCTCAATTTGTGTCCACCAGCTTCCCTTTATATAGTTTGTTTTTTATTGTGGCACTAGAGACAGATTTTGTTTTCCATTTTCATTTTCCTCTGTATTCCCCGCTACCTCAACCTTATCTCTGACAGATGTCGAGATATTTATCCCTTTTTTTTGTTAAGCCGCCTTCTCCCAGAATTCCGCTATCTTTGACAAGCTGCCAAGATACGGCTTTTTCCCATATTTTGTTTTTCTGGAATTTGAAATTTCACCTTCGTTTGTACTTTTTAATTAGCAATAGTCTTTGTTTTAATTTATTGTTTGTTTTCTTTTATTTGATTTATCTTTCTCATTTTTCATTTCTTTTTACTTCCGGTTTCTTCTCTGAGTTCCATAGATCGTCTCGTTTCTCATGACGATCTTCCCCCAGGTAATTTACTTATTTATTATTTATTATCAAAAATAATAATAATATTAATATTATTATCATTTAGGTATCCTCAAAAATAATAATAATATTAATATTATTATCATTATTATTTGCCTTTTATCCATTGATTTAAATGTTATTGTTAAAATTCTACAAATATCGAAAATAAATTTCTATCGTCATGATAATATTATATTACAATAATAATATTATATTTTTAACTTATCTATCAAATACCAAAATATTGTATTTCATAATAAATTTCAAAAAATTATTAATTACTTTATCAAAGAAGAAATCTTTACGGAATTTCTTCCAAATTTACATTTAGTTAATTTTACAGAAAGAATATTGGGTTTCAGTGTGGCATGGAGTTTATTATTCACATAAACCCGATACGCTTCTAATCGATGGCGGATGAAATCCATTGACTGGTTATCGCTGTCATGGACGACAGTTGTGTACATCAAAGGTTGCTGCCAATTAATGTAAATTGTATTAGAAACAATCTTTGAACAAGTTAAAAATTGAGGAGGCGAAGGACTCGTTTTGGTTCTTGCAAACAATGGGACTTTGCACGGATAATGAGTTGTTCGACGATTATCATCATCATTATCAAAATTGTCACGAAATTTATCAATATTTAGAATTGTTTTAATGCTAACAACAGCTTCCACGTCTATTCTATACATGGTGGCTGGTAATAATCTATCCAAATCTGCTATATGACAGTATTTATCAACATTTATACAGATTGATGATTGCTCTTCGGAGTTATCTTTGCCTGAATGAGTTATTTCAGAAATTCTGATAACTTGAGATAAAAGGCGATTTGTTCCATTTACTGATGGAAGACTCCATTCAATTTTAATTTTATCTAGAAAAGTTTCTTGTACCTGAAATATTGAAATATCGTCAGATAACATTATAAATCTTTTAATAATTTTTGAAATTTATGAATTAAATGTATTCAAAGTGCAGGTTGAAATTGAAGGCCATTTTAATACAGTTAATCACATTGTGTTATGTACCAGTTGTTAACTGATTAGATGATAATTAATAATAATAATTAATAATTTATTAAAAAAGCTTAACCATGAATCAGTAAATATATCGATGTTTTTGATGTATTTACTGATTCATAGTCTCCAAGCTTTTTAATAAATACAATGGAAAAGAAATCAGTGGTGAAATTTGAAAAAAAGTTCTTATAATAATAATTAATAAACCAATAAAGTACAATCATTCTATCTTCATTGCAAATTTGACTTTATTTCATTATTTTTCGATATTATGTCAAAGTTTTTATTAACAAGCAAGTAAAATATATTATTTTAATGATTTTTATTACAATTTATACTAAATAATTTAGGGTTACGAATGATAATCCATGTTGTTTTATGACTTCAGTTTGTCCCTGACCCGAAACTTCAAAGGATTTTAATTTGTCACGACACAAGCATGGGTATATACCGAGGCAACTTTGCTGGTACTGTATTATCGTATTTTGGGATAAGTCGAAACATGAGGTCCGTTACCAAAATTACTAACTTCTAATTTGCCTTGTCGAGTTCTTTGGCTAATATAAGAAGAAATGACGGTTATTCTATCTCCTCTGGAAATTTTCTTTCATTGTCAAAAACGTATAACAATCGACTTATGGGCTGTGATTTTAGACCCTATTTAACACTAGTATGCTCCAGTGTCCATATAGGAACACTGATGCATAACTACCGTTCTACACGGTGCTCTGATTATAAACTGATCAAACTTTTCTATCAAATGGGAAAAAACAGCCATCTCACTCTTCTCCATTAAAATTAGATTTTGAGGCTCCTAAAATTCTGTTTCTTTGCTACTAACCAAATATTTGAACCACAAAACAAAACCATACAAAATTCCTATAACATAAAATGTTTATTAATGAAAATAATCACCAATTTTACAAGCAATTAAGTCTTCAAAAATATATTGTTTGACATAAGCCTAAGCAACTAATTCAACAAGATTTCACTTATTAATCAAAATAAAACTGGCATTTGATTTTTGTGAACTTAGTTCATGTGGATTAATTTTGTATTTGTCTACATATAAAAAGATACTATTTTTAGTAATTGCATCTTTCATTATACAGTGTGTACATCATTTTCCCTCTTTGTCACCGAATTCCATTTAGTGATCTAATATTTTTGTTATAACAAGAACAATTTTTTCCCAAACAATTTTAATCTGTGTATACTACCTTACCTACTTCTTTGATTGTGTCCAGGGTTGCCAGATTTTGAAAACATCATGTCGGGAGTAACGAAAAAAAATGAAGGATGAAGGATGGCTGACTAATAATGAACACTACATTTATTATATAGCATTTTACAAATCGGGAGTTTTTGGCATGTATATCGGGAGTCGGGAAATATACTTTCATAACGGGAGACTCCCGAAGAAATCGGGAGGTCTGGCAACCCTGATTGTGTTGTATTCTACTACTATATTGGTTTAAACAAATTTAATTTTAATTATTTCCACTATTATAATTATGACTTTTCCGTATGTAATTTCATGAAAACATTTTTTATTATATTCAAATTATGGTTTTCCGTATGTTAACTCTAATCATAATTAATTCTTTTTTATCATAATTATTATTTCACTTTTCAATTTTTCTAAAACACCGGATTTTATTTTATAATCATGATTTTCAATAATTCTATTTATCGACCATGTAGAAATTGGAAATCATTTTGATGATATTGTATTTATTTTCAGATCAAAAATTTAATTTTTGATAATAACGCTTGAATACAAATCCAAAAATTTATGTTGCATAGAATTAAATCTTCATGCGAGTGAATGAGTATGTATTTTTAACAAGTTAAAACAAATCGGGATTTATTGAATCTAGGTCAAGAATAGCAGAAAGTTTTTAATAGGATTATTGGCTTTATAGTAATTTACTTTTTCCTTCAAAAATTTAATATTATTAGTTAATTTCATATTGAATATTTTATAGATAATTAATCTTGTTAGGAAAAGAAAATTAATTTTAAAAAAATTATCCCAATTGGAAAATTGTTGTTGATCTACAGGAGTGATACACAAACCACACCTGTCAGCGATTTCATTTTGACTCACCACACCTATTTTAAAAGAAGTATAAAAGAGATTAAAATTTAAAAGTATCTTCTTACGCTTTGGTTATACGTTATTTCAATCTTATGGGATGGATTATTTGTTATCCCGTTAATTTTCTACCTAGGTGGCCAATTCGTTTCACTTCCCAATTAGTAAGGTCTTAGTGCGCTCCGGGTTTTCCTCATTGCTCGAGTTTCCCGCTGTCGCGGGCTTCTCATTAACTCTGGCTTTCATTTAGTGATCAATTAAGTTATAACTTGTTAATAAAGGAAATGAATATCGAGAATATCACCAAACTACTTACTGTTATCCTCGAGAACACCTATTTTACCTTTTTATAAACAAGTTATACAAGTTAAAGGTCTGCCTATGGGTTCTAGCATATCAGAACTGCTAGCAATCATCTTTATGGATAACCTCGAACGACAGACACAGAGGACCATAAAACCCATCGGTTTTTATGCAAGATATGTAGATGATATCTTCATCACGACCAAAAGCAGAAAAGAAGCGGTGGAAATATTTCATACATTCAATGCGGCTCACCGAGATATTAAGTTTGAAATCGAATATCCGGAAGGAGATGGATCCCTTAATTTATTGGATTTGAGAATTAAAATAGAAGCAAATACTCCAACATACGGGTTCTACAGAAAACCAGCTCGCAAAGAAATATTTATGCAACAAAGATCAGCGCTTCCATACTTACAGAAAGTACATGTCATAAGAAACGAGAAACGAAGAATAGCCAAACGATGCACTGAAAAAAACGAAAACTTTAAAGAACAATCAAATTTCAATAAAATCCTACACAGAAACCTACACCAAGGTGAGGACATTGAAAGAATGAGTTCTACCGAAAAATATCTAGGGAATTAATACAAAAGAAGAAGAAATATTTCTATCTGAATATCTCATTCATCAGTGACATACTCGACTTCAAGATCCTGAAAGAACTTAAACGTACCGGTCTTCCAATTCGGATAGCACATAAATCTTGGGTATTGAGAAGGGCTCTGGCAGGCAACATAAATAGAGAAAACAATTGCACAATGAAAAACTGCCAGACACCGAAAAATATGTGCTTTAGAAAAAATATAGTCTATTGCATCACATGCAATGTATGCAATGAAATCTACATTGGAAGTACACTCAGGACCTTGCACCAAAGAGTTAAAGAACATCTAAATCCTGGTGGAACATCCTCGATAAACAGACATCTCCAACAATGTCAACCAATAGAGGAAAAAAATATTTTTCAATCGAAATCATAGCTAATGGAAACATCAAAAAAGAAAAATGTCAGATTCAAAGAAGCAATTCTCATCATAAACAGACAGCCAAAAATCAACACTAAAGAAGAAATCAATGAAATCATGAATTTGATCTGTTGTCATTGACCTTGAGAATAACTGACAATATATAAAAAATATAATAAATTAAAAAGTAATAATTGAAATAATATAGAAAATTTTAGGAAATATACTTTCAAAAAATAGGATTTAAAAATCAGAATTGACACATTTATTGAAATATTTAAATAGCGTATATAAATAGTTATTGGAGGCTTTATTTTAAAATATTTTGAAATATTTTATTAGCGCTTCTAGAAGCTAATTATAGAAGCTTTATAAAAAAAATTTAAAAATTTTTAGTTTGTGTCATTTTGGAATTTTAAATGGTATTTATTTTATTTTACTTTTAATTTAATTTTCAATAAGATTTTTAAATTTTTAATATAAAAAATTCATAAAAAGAAAGTATATATTATATTTATAACCAATGAGAATTAAGAAAAAGGAAATAAAAGAAAGATAGAAATGTGGAAAAGGAGTTTCAAATTCCAGAAAACAAAAACAGAAAATACATATCTCAACAGCTTGTCAGAGATAGCGGATTCGAATGAAAAAGGCCGATAAATGAAAAAAAAATGATCTCGACAGCTGTCAAAGTTAGTGGGAAGCAAAAAAGGCAGAATGGGAAAAACAGAAAGATAAGCCCAAGCTACCACAAATTGATGAGCTATATAAAAGAGAAACAGAGATAGAAGAGGGAGACTGAAAATTGTAACAGAAATTGAGAAGACGAAAATAATAACAAGAAATTGTGAGGAAATGAATTGTGGAAATTGTTGTCGGAGAAAATTGTCAGAGAAGAAGTTATTGAGATATTTGAAGAATCTTATCGAAGAAAATTAAAAGAGAAACTAAAGCTAATTATTGATCAGAAAGTGCTAAAGGAAAAGTTTAGCGAGTAGAATACAAGTCACAGCAAGAAAACAACCACCTCGAAATTCCAGTTGTTAGAACCAATCGGTAGCTAGTGATCCTTCAAACCGGTGTTATACGCGAGTGCTATTCGTCACAGAGTGTCGTAATAAGCACTGTATAATCGTCGGTCAGATTATTAAACCGGTTGAGTCATTGTGTAGTGACGATAAAAGTTCAATAAAGGTTTTAGTTGTTGATTGTTATCTGTGGGTGAGTTAAAAGCACGCTTGGAGTCAGAGTAAAAATTTGTAATATATTAATATCACCAACTACCCAGTAACCCAACATAAATATAATAAATTTAATTTTAAAAACTTAACAATTTATTACTGATGTTATATTTATTATTATATTTATTAACCCATTTAACAAAATTAATTAGTCAATTCAGACATTAATTTTCAGATGGAATAAGCTCAATATTTTTTGTATTGACGAAATGCATATTTTTGAAATAAACATTTGAAAGCTAATAAATTTAATAAATATAACTTTGTAAGAAAATATAGTTAAAGAAATCTTACACATATATTTTTTGGCGGAAACGTACCCGCAGTGTAAGCCAGTATATTCACACTTACAACCCATAATTTATCTCCGATTATAGAGCCATCTTCATTCAATTCCAACTTACTAACTGACTCTTTCTTGAAATTATTGGGCAACGATAAAAAATATTCTTGTGTAACCGCAAATAATCTAAAATTGTATTCGACATTTTCCGTTAAATGATTGATAATCACATTTTTTGCATCTGGTGTTAGTTCAAATGTTTTGCATTGTCTAAAATAATAAATATTTAAAATAATACTTAAAGAAAAGGTTCTGAAATCTTTTAAAAAAACATGGATCAATGATTGAAACTAAATGAAGATAAATGAAATTATTAAGCGAAAAACAGATCATAGGTGAGTATAAAGATAAATAGTTTTGTCTTTTAATTCGCAATGATAAATGGTGTAAATAATATTTTAAATTAATTAATTAATTTGAAATTTCGAATTTAAACCTTTTTAAAGTTTATCATTAATTTAAAATTATCTTATGTATATTTGATTTTATTGTGACCACCTGTTTTCACTTTTCCTCCCGAAATATGTAGATTTTAATGTCAAAGATTCAATTAAATTTAGAAAATTAATTGATAAAACACTAACAAAAGTAACAAAATGGGAAATGTTTTGGGAAAAGATATTTTACGAAGGTTCGATTTCGTTAGATTTGTTTCACAGTTGAGATTATCATCGTTATTACAGCCTTGAAATGCTTGATTTTGTATAGAGCAAACCGAATTCATTTTTTTGGTATCTTTTAACTTTAAATTCGTGGATGACTTTAGATTTTTATCCTTAGAAAACTTTTAAATTCAAATTTCTATCAAATTGATGTAACGAATTGTTAGTATCTTCTGTGACAAATGAACCATATCCCAATTTGTAAATGAAATCTAAACGGCTTTTTATTACATCGGTAGAAACTATTCCTTCACTATCTCTTTGACATTTGAGTTAGAATCAAGAATTCTTTTTATTTATTTTCATTGAAAAATTACCAAATGATTCAGTTTTTTAACGAATCCAGATTATTAGATTTCACATAATTAAAATAATTCATTAAGTTAAATCTTTCAAAAACTTTATTATTAAAATAAAACTATTTTTTAAGATAATTTCACAAAAAACAAATAATATTCTTCAACATAATATATATGTAAAGAATAAGATCTATCATCCGCACAGTATATACTATAAATTAGGACTTATTTTATATATTCACACAAATACAATGGCAAGTGAGTGCATTTTAAAAAATTATAAATGTTTCTTAAAGAAAATGATTTAAACTTCAATAAAATAGAATATTTAATATCACCTTCAAAGGAATATTTAAATCACGAATTCAAATCTTACTTCAAAGATTTTTGAGAGCTTTCACTGTAATACATTACTAATAAAACGATTTCACTTCCGTATTCAATTGGACTATCCCATTGTAACGCAATAGAGGAACATGTTGCTGACACGACGCAAAGATTTTTCGGAGGTGTCGGAGGGGCGGAAGTTTTAAAATTCAATTTTATTGGATCGCTACTTAATGTAATTTTGTGATTAAAACATGATCTAGATTCTTATTAAAAAATTATTTAAATTGTAAAATATAACGTAATGATACTTTCTTCATATATTTCTTTAAAATTGTTAACACTTCGACCTTCTAGCACAGCTGTATAGTTAGTATTCGGAGTAAGGTCAGTTATATAAACCATTGAATCTACATTATTTGATCTAATTCTTATTTTTAAAAAAATATATAATAACCTTTTGTTGAAATACTGCGTACATCAAAGTTGTCAGGGTTTGCTGAATTCCACCACGTCACTTGAAAATGATCAGGCGGTATAAAATGATGTTTCTTTTCTGTTACTGTTAGTAAAAACTAATTAATTAAAACATCAAGAAAATTTCAAAGTAACATAAATCTTCCCGATAAAAAACACAGGTTAGAATTTCATTTATTTTAATTTAGATTTTGACTTTAGACAAATTGATTTTTAGCCTCACGGACAACAGAACGGATAAAAGTTTTGTATACTGACATTTAATAACAGAACATCAGATACACAACAAGAATTACGTATTCTGGCTTCTCTGTAGTACTTAGTGTAACCATTACATGTTTGACAAATTAGAGGGATTTTATGTTTTAATTAATTGGAAAATTGAAACTCTGATTTTAATATTTATTATTTTATAACTTTCGCAGCTTACGGAATATATGTTTCAAAACATTTGTGGTGGGAAGCTACACTTTATTTATTGTATCACTGTGTCCCATCTATCTAAATAAATTCTACAAGTTATTTTACTACACTACTGTAGGGAGTCCTTAAAGTTGTTTAATTAAAAAATTGTATATAGGTAACCCTTGTATAATTAGGTTCCATAGAAGTGCTATGTTATTTAAATCGCGTTATGCGAAACTAAGGTGACGTATGAAGAATGAAGTAACGTTTCAAAATCATTTTTTTATTATGTACAAAGAAAAATTGTCAATTCATTTCAATTCAAAGTTTTTCAATAACTCCTGGTTTTTCTTCGCGTTGCAACTGATCTAAAATTTAAATTTTTTCTACAATAAATTTTCTTTTCAAAGTTGGTTTCTTACTTTCCTTCACAATTTTGATGGCCATCACTATAAAAATAATTTTCTGCATAGTAAATTAAACTTCTGAGATTAACACAATTAGTATTTTCAATTCATTTTCCAAACAGAAAACACGCACAAATACACTAAAGACTTAGACTAATAAGATTACATTTTTTAAATATATATTTAGAAAATATTTTGAGGTTGCAATATATACATAGCTGTAACTAAGAATAAATATCCATATTTTGCAATCGCATTGGTTTCAAACCAAATTTCTGTATGTGCATACACATTTTTTCTCAAAATCAAAAAATTTTAGATCGCGTTATACAATGGTTACCTGTACTTGATTTTACTTATAAAATTTATTCTATAAATTTTCACATTTTTATATTTTAAATTTAATCTTTAATTCTTAATTCTAACCATCTGACAGCGTTTCTTTTAAAATTTGATTAAAAAATATATTTTTATAAATAATGTTAGTACGTCGACATCGGGATGCATAAAATTATCAGCACAGAAAGACAGGTTGAACGGAGAAATCGCGGAATAGCAACGTGAGAAGACATAAATAAATGCGAGCACGTCCAAATCGCGGGATGCGTATAATTAAACCAGTAGATGCTGTACGCGTAAATCACGGGATACCCGGTCAGGGGGTTAATTGCTTTATAAAATTTAAATTTAACAACTTTAAATTTCATCTCACACAAGTAAAAAATATAAAGTATATAAAGAACTGTAAAAGATCCTTTAATAAACCAATTGAGATAATTTTCTTTAGCACTCAATTTTCTTCAGTTTCAAATAAAATCGTTTGTTTAAGTTGTCTTTGTCAATGTCCCATTAAAGAAATTCATTATTTCCTGTTAACTTTCAATATATTCCAATATATTCCAGTATCTTCATGTTTCATTGGTTTTCATATTGAATATTTTTTATTGACAATAACGCGGTAGAGGCCTAAAAGATAACGATATCCATTTTGGACTAATTTGTAACTCCAATAAGGCTTCAAGTTTCACAATTAGCTATTACAAAATATATTCATTATTTGTATTAGTAAATACATCAAAAATAAGTTAAACTAGAACGGACAGAAAGAAGGTTGTCGACAATATATTTGTCTACAAAAAGTACAAGAAATGCTATAAATAAAATATCTAAACCTCTTATGCCGAACATTCACCGTCAAAAGATAATATTAAATATATATTGAAATGACAAACTAAAATAATCAACGATGAATTATCTAAACAACCAGTGCAATTGGATATTAAAAAATAAAAAATAGCATCTCACAATAGTTAGCAAAACATAAGTAATTTTTCAGCACTATAACGATGGATCGCACACAGTAATCCAAACGCTACCAAAAATGCAAGATTTAGGGTGATAAGTTCTTAGTTATTCTGTATATTCAACATAGCTCCATCCTATTACTATTTATTTTAGTGTCCAAAAATTAATAAAATGATACTAGATATGCCATGAAGTACAAATTGCATAATTTAAATTTTATTTCTTACAATAATAGTCAAATTCTCACCTTTATTCCAAGCCAAGACAGCACCAAAACCATTTACTGATTCCACTTCGAATTTAGTTGGAGAGCTTACTAATCCTGTGTAATGAATAACTATTTTCGAGCTTGGTGCATTGTTATTATCTAATATTTAAATATTACAGAACACGAAATAACTATTCTATAAAATTAACTTTAGACACATGTAGAATTTATTTAGACACAGATCGTGTGAAGAAAGATATAAGAATTTACAAAATAAAAGTTCAAAACTATTTTATAATAGCAATTAACATCGTCCAGGTTTCTGATGGTAGCAATCAAAATAAAATATTCTCATCCTCTTTTAAATGAAAATGTCTATAATTTTCTTCCATATATGTGTTGTGAATAAAACATCCTTAGACTCGTACAGAAATGAAATTAATAAATCCATGAAAATTTAAACACAAAACAATGAATATTGTTTTACCTATTGATGTACCGCGTGTTTTTAAAAAATGTACCAGCTATTTAAATTTCGCAACGTTATCCTTATTTTGCTTTTGAAAAAGACAAAAAAAGGGATATTTTTTATCAGCTGCACGAAGCATGTGGAAATGAAGCACCATACAAGGACACTATTTATAATTGGATTAGTAAATTTTTCTCTACCAAAAAAATGTGTTTGTTAAAGAAAGAAATGAATGAAACCAGAAAATCAGCAAGTAGATATTAGAAGAATTGTATATTATTGTGAAAAAAGGCAAATTACTCACTGAGAACTGTCAAATAGATGTTATGTAACTAGGACGACTGAAAAGAACATGCTGGATGGCATTAGAATATGAAAATTATACAGTCGATTCGTCTCATGTTTTTTGATAGTAGAGAATACAAGCATGTCAAGAAAATCTGGCCTTCTTTCATGTAATTTTCATGTAACATTCTTTGAAAATTATTATAATGTAGGATGAGACGCCATTGAGTCTTTATATTTCACACAGTGAGTGTTAGGTTTGTGAATAGATGTTTCCAGTGTTAAAGCCACCAAAAGTGATTAGTTCAGGAATATATCACCTCAAAAGCTCAGGAATCAGGACCTCAATTTCTTGCATGACAACTCAACAATTCACACAGTTATCGAACTGTGGATGCAATCACCAAAAGAGTTTCGTGCTGGTTCCATACCCATCGTATATACCTTGCTTGGCTCACAAGGATTTTTTCTTGTTTAATCAACTGAAGAAACACTTATGGGAACTGAGAATTGAGTTCAAAGAGAATGTCACGAGACTAGTGCAAGATTTTTTCAATGAGAAGGATGTCACGTTCTTCAAAAATCTTCTTTTCACTGGCACAGCGCTGGGCAAAGTGTCTGGAAGTAGATGGTGATTACATAGAAAGATAACTGTGTACTTTTACCTATATAGTTCACTTGAATTAAATACAAAGTTTTATTGCAGTACCATTTATATTAATGTATGGGTCTAGGAACTATTTATCCACCCCACGTATTTAACAATATATATCAGTAGCGTATCTAGGGCCGGGCAAGCGGGGCTTTTGCCCCGGGCGCCACGATTTTAGGGGCGCCAAATTGATTTTTGAAACCTAAACTTTATTTAAAGATTTTCGATTTTGAAATTTAACCAACATTAAAATAACGAATTTTGATTATTTGAAATATATAAACAAAGTTCACCATAAAATTTAAATTTAATTTTAGTACTATTTAAATTAAATTTAAATTTTATGGTGAACTTTGTTTATATATTTCAAAGCCTTTCCAAAATACATGAAATTTGAGTTATATCCAGAACTCAATCGTAAGATTTATAGAATTATTTGTTAAGCTCAAAATTATTTGAAAAAACTTTCAAACTTTAGAATATCAAAGATGCCGAAACCGAAATTAAGTGGCGCACAAAATCGTAAAAAGGCCAGAATATTCCGAAATGAAGCTAAAAAGTCAAGTCAAATGTTGCAAAATTATTTAAAAAAGGAAAAGGTTGAAGAAAATGACCAGATAGAGGATATTAAAGAAGACAAACATATGCCTCAGTCAGATTATGAATTTTTTGATTTTGATGCCTCACAAAACAATGAAGAGTCGGATTTTGATTATAAAATGACTGAATCCAACAATAGATCATGTCTTTCAACAATTTCAGAAAATATTCCGAATCTGCTTTTGTTCAATGATTTTGGATATTTGGAATTTCAAGAAAGTTCAAAATGACTGATTCTGGTTTGACTGCTGAACAAGAGTTAGATCGTGTGTTGAAATGCTCAGTTGATAGATTAATTCAAGAATTAAAAACTCGATTTACTCGCCTTAATTCATTGAACGAAAATTTTGGATATTTCCTTGACACTGAAAATTTTCTAAATTGCCATGATCCTGCTAAATTAAAAGAAAAATGTTCAAATTTGGGAAAATTTTACAATTCAGATATTGATGAAAACGAACTATGCAATGAAGTTACTGACTGTAAAATGCTTCTTAATGCTCGAAAAGATGAAATTCCAAAATCACCTATAGATCTTTTAAAATTTTTAATATCTTATGGTGAAGATGTTTTCCCAAATTTAAGAATTTCATTGCAAATTCTTTTGACAATTGGTATTTCTGTTTCAACATGCGAGCGTTCCTTTAGCAAATTAAAATTAATTTTGTCATATCTTCGAGCAACAATGAGTGAAGAACGTTTAAATAATTTGGCATTATTAAGTATTGAGAAAAACACTGTGAACAAAATTAACTTTGATGATGTCATTGACAAGTTCGCAAGTGTTAAAGCACGAAAAATTTGTTTGTAAATTATTACAATAAATAAAGTTTAAAACTAACTTGTTGCAAAATTAAATTAATTTTTTTTAAAACTGCTGCAAATCAATTTTAAAGAATGAAAATTTTGATTTTTTTTAAATAATAATTTTTTTTTCTTAAAAAAGAAATGTCACTTTAGTGCAAAAATAATATACCAATAATAAGGAAAAGAAAAAATTCACGCGGAGAGGGGCGCAATTTTAAGTTTTGCCCCGGGCGCCGTGAACCCTAGATACGCCACTGATATATATATATATATATATATATATATATATATATATATATATATATATATATATATATATATATATATATATATATATATTTGTTTTATTTTGTGGTCCAAAATAAAACTTTAATTACTCCAAATATTAATCACAGTATTTAATTTTCATAAAATATTTTGTTTAAATAAAACGTTTTAATTTTGAATTGTGAATTCTTTATTTTGTACTTGTCAAGTTATTCATATTGTTTATAATTTAATCAGCAATATTCATCTTATTTAAATCATTCTTACGAGATAAACACCGACACACGTGAGAGACGTAACAGTTTCATATTCAATTGCACATCTGCCTCGCTTTCTATTCATCTATTAACCCTTTTCACTCGAACGGCACTTCTCAAGCGCCATTCTATTCTGTACTTCAACTTGAACGGCACTTGACAGGCGCCATCCCTAATTATGGTCCTATATAACTTCAATTTTGCACGCTTTGATAATTTTCGTTTCCATTGTATGATTAATCATGTAAGATTGGATTAAGGGTATCTGTTTCCAAAACAAGTAATTTTGTTGTGTAAATTCTCCATTAGAATTTATTTGCATTTATTTCTAGCAAAAGTGTAACAAAGGTTTTTGGTGCTCTGTAACATTCATTTTTTGTGAATTATACCCTTTTTAAATACTTTCGTGGTATTAAAAGTGATTGTAAGTGTATTGTGAACTTTTTACTGCACTGTTTCAAATTTAGTCGCTTATAGGAGTGATAAAAATGAAATCAAAGGATGAAATTCGTAGCATCAAAGATGAATTTGAGATGGCGATGTTTAGATCGATTGATAATATTCTGAATGAAAAAAAATAATGATCAAGACGACATCAGTGAAGAGAGTGATGTAATAATTAATACCAGAAAAAAATCAATTAGAATAATAAAAAGCGAAAGTGAAGAAAGTGAAGGTATTTTTGATCCAGATGTTACAGAAAAGGAAGATAATTCTGAATCGAAGGATGTCACAGAATCTAAGGAAATGCCCCAATAAGTACAATTTAGAAGTGGTGAAGAAAAATCTGTGCAAATGTCACGGAACGGTTGCATTTCTTCCAATTATTTATACTCACCACCGACTTGATGCAGTTGTGACTGAAACAAATAAATATGCAGATAATAAATTGAAATACAAAGATTTATCGAAAATGTATATATGGATAATTGGAAAGAAGTAACCACGTAAGAATTCCGGGCATTCATAGCGGCCATCCCTAATATTGGAACCATGTCACTTGCAAATATCGCACAATATTGGTCGATGGATGGAAATAGTCGAATTCCATTTTTTCCCAATATTTTCAGATTTTAATAAATAAATATTGAAAGTGTAGTATTTGCTTTAAATTCTCACAAATATATTTAAATTTTAGTTATGATGAGAAAATAGATTTGCTCATTGAAGCAACTCTTTACTAAACAAAAACATTTGAACCTTTATCAAAAACTCCTATTCAATAGAAAACAAAACATTTAACTATAATCTGAAAGAAATGAGGATACACCCTATTATAAATGAAAATAAATCAAAAGTCATGCATACAAAAATATTTTAATGAAACTTTTACTTCCTCAAATACATGAAGACCTCATTAGAGGCAAGATGTCTGAGAATGTTGATGATTTGGAACTAGAAATTATTGAGCGCGTAATGAAATGTGTGGCAACAAATCAATAATATATGAAAATATAGATCCATGATACTAGTTTTGAAATATAAATTACTTTAAATATTGCTTTCCTAGTCTATTAAAAAAGAAAGATTTCCTTTAATTGTGGTTTTACATTTCTAAACTACATTATTATTATTATTATTATTATTATTATTATTATTATTATTATTATTATTATTATTATTATTATTATTATTATTATTATTATTATTATTATTATTATTATTATTATTATTATTATTATTATTATTATTATTATTATTATTATTATTATTATTATTATTATTATTATTATTATTATTATTATTATTATTATTATTATTATTATTATTATTATTACTATTAATATTATTATTTTACCATTTATATTTGTTAATGTTATCAATTGCAATTCAACTCGGCTTCCCAGCATTATATCTTTTATCCACAAATTGTTGACACTGCTTGGAATAATATTGCTTCCATAAACAAATCCATTTTTTAAAATTCTATATCCAATGACATGATAGTTGTCAGTTTCCTCGGGAGAATCCCAATTCAACAAAATTCCCTTGGAATTCATTGCTTCAATGCGCAAAAGAGCTGCATCGGGTGGTTTAAATCCAGAAATGATAATTGGAGAAGATAAATTGGAATGAGAATAACAATAAACGACATTTTCTTCATTCTATAATGATCGAATAAACTGTTTACCTCAGATTCTAAATTAACGTACAAGTATGGAACCAGCAACTGAAACGACTTTTATTTCATGGCTAATATCATATTCGAGATTTTGAAATACAAAATTATATTTTTCATTTTTGTGAAATGCAGCCGAATCAGCAGTAATATCAGTGTGCCAGACATCGTCCATGAAAATTCTATAAACGTTGAATAAAATATTAGAAATAATGACAAAATTTAAATATTATAAGATTTAATAAATTTAATAAAAGATTTTCATGAATTTCCTTGCAAAAAATTAGTATGTTTATAACTTTAAATTAGACCCGGCGCTAGGAAATTAAACAGTGTATGAAAATTTCATAATGCTACCTTTCCAAGAAATAGTAAATTATTAGTATTTATTTATCCACAAAGTAATAAAAAGTTCTTATACTAAGACTTTAATAGTGAACACAAATACATTGGATTCAGAACACATATATTAATCATTTTTATATCTTTTTGCAATTGAAACCTGTTTTACACTTTTCTACACTTTTCTCAATATTGATTCCATTTATAAATAATTTTTTTCGTTTTAATATCCTTTGATTTTGATTTTATTCCATTTTTACTTATTATATCTTTGTAATGGGCCTATCAATGACAGTGTCTTATCTAATATTAAACAAAAAAATTCTCAAAAGCCGTACTTCATTGAATATTTAAATTAGAGGTGGCTTTAATTTTTAATATTGCTGACACATCTAAACCAGAGAAACATCACAATCTCCAAAACTTATAGGTATTAGAATTTTCGATAATATTTATGACTGTGGGCAGCGTCAGAATCCATGAAAGGAATAAAAAAGGAAAAATGAAATTTGACTAAAGCTCTATTAAAATGAAAAGTTTTCTGCTACAAGTTCTGATATTCAATTATAAGGTGATAAAAAATGATTAAAACTGAAATTTATGTTTCTAATTATTATTAGTTTCTGAAGAACTGATCTCCATAGTTTACAACAAATATAGCTTGATATTATTCTTCGAATGTATCTTTCTGGATTACTATACCACATTAGGTTATTTTTGGTAGGGTGAATTTCGTATAATAGAACTTGTACATTTTATGCCCTTCCAGCTAATTTTTTGATTTCAATAAACTCATCAGTAGGGTTATGATTTTGAAATATTTTTTTTCAAAACATTATCATGTGCTTTCAGTAGATGGACATTTGTGTAAATCATTCATTTTTGAGGTTTTTAATTTAAAAATTATAAAAACGGTCGCGCACTCTTTTGTTTCTAATATGCAGACCAGGACATAAATGTAGCATTAATATTTATATTTTCTATTCTCTAATTTTTATTCATATACATTGTAATATACATGTAAAAAATAATTAAGTATATTCATGAAATAGTCTTTAGTTTATTTATACTTTCAAATATAATAGTCAATTAGTCATTTTCAAATACGTAATAGGGTATTACATGATTTGTTAATATTTATCGTCGTTTTTTATATGTAATTTAGGATTTATAATGTTATCTAAGTTAGAAAAACAGGTTGCCGATGACGATTCAGATATATGAAAACATAATTTAAAGAATAAAATCACAAGACGTTCAGAAATACCTTTACAATTAACTGAATTAACGGAACTTTGCAAAATGCTTGTAACGAGTAATATTATTGGAGGTTACTTGGGATTGTATCAATCCATTAGAGAAAGGAAGGTGAGGATAGGCAAAATTAAAGAAGAAATGATATGTCATTGGATGAAATTTAATTTTCCCGTTATATCAAAACAACGTGTTTCCGCTAAAATAAGTAATTCGATCGATTTTCGTTTTTATTATCGTAAGAAAAGAAATGAAAAATTGAGAAGGATTTGGTTGGTGTTTTTGACATTACAAAAGAAAAAGGGTATTGGTTGAGTTTAGAAGACAAACAGCTGCATTTAACAATGGTTGAATCCAAGGGTAGCATCGGATATAACCTCGAAATTGGCATCTGTATCAACGATTCATCAATCAAAGCGCAATAGAGTGGCAGTAACATCAATTGAGCAAAGTACTTTTGAATTATTCGATACATGCTTGGATGAAAATTTTCTATTATGTCACTTGATACAGTAATGGAACCTGATACACAGATAAAGAAGAGAAAATACCAATGTACAATGCATGCTGCAACAGCTTAGGTAGCGAAAGCGATGGTCATATATCAACTCCGTCACAAAGTGGAATGAGAAGAAAAGTAATTAGAGAGGGCGAAAGAAAGGTTTCTGAAATAAAAGTCGTGATTTCTGTCTACATTTCGATCGTAAACGGATGTCAAATAATGGATACCAAGCTGTGTGGTTAAAATTCCGTTTCGAAGTTTAAATCTTGAAATACTTATTTTGTAGAAGTGGTTCTGCAGAGGATATTATTCAATCAATTGAATAATCTTTAAGATCAATTCAAGGCTTTGAAATGCATCAAAATGGTAGTCTGTTACAAGACTGCGGTTAATACTGGTCTAAGAAATGTAATTATTGTGCGGCTTGAAACTCAATTTCAAAGAAAAGGCTATAATAAACCACAATATATCGGTTGTCAAAATCATATTCTGGACTTAGTTCTTAGACATTTAATCAACTCCAGTCTTCCAACTCATTCAGAGTCCAAATATCAATTATGAATTTGTTGATGTAATTATCAGCTCATATGAGTCTCTTCAGAAAACCTAGTGTGGAGAGACGGAACTACCTTTTATTAAAAAACCTGGATGAAGAGATGATTTTAAATTTTTGTTTGAGCTATATGAGACATACAAATAATACAAGAGTTCTGGCAAATTTCCTATCATCACGTGACGATTCATATCATCAATCAATTCATAATGCCAGATGGAACTCTCGAGCAACGTTTGCTATAATTACCGATCTTTGTCATTTCTTAGTCACAGTATGGGCAGCAGCATGGTTCTCCGATCATTTTAATAGCAATGTTTATGACAAACTCCTTCTTGGTTTCTCTAAATTCCGATACTAGAAGGCAAATAAATGCTTCACAAAACATTGGTTATTGATGTTCACCATTCCAATGTTGTGGCTGAAAGAGCAGTGAAGATGATGGAAGATCTTTCGAGAAAATGGAAAAATGACAAATACCTAAACCTCGGATTTGTAAATAAAAATTTAGACTTATAAACATTGTAATTAATTAATGTTTGAATTTTTGAATATAATTGAATTTGTGACTATATGTTTTAAGTGTGGTACACGACAATTTTGAATATTTATCACTAAAAAAAGTCGTATATATGCAATTTCTATAAAAATGTTCATCTTATGCTGCCACAGACTTCTCTTTAAAAAAAATCAAAACCCTACTCATCATCTTAAAAATAAAAACAAATTCGCCCATAATTAGACAAAGTTGTTTGAGACATTTATTGCACAATGATAAATAATGGAAACTATGGATCTATTGAACAGTCATACAAATTAAAAAGAATTTTCGAAAAACAGAAAGGCTTAAATGAATTAATAAAATATAATTATAAATTTAATGTAAATTCTATGTATATTCATCATTTTCATATATATAATGATCGGCATTTGATAAATCGTATAATTTACTAAATTCAATAAATAAAATAACCTAAAGAATATTATTTTAAAGTTTTGTGGTAACATAGAGGAATCATGCGTCCAAGAAATAATGCTTTCTCCATGATTAAATGTTGGTTCAGAAATAACAGCAGGCGCTATAGGTTTAGGAGAAGTTTTGATTGAAATGCTATTAGATTTATCACTTTTCCCATAAATATTTTCCGCTAAAATGAATATTTCCAAAAACTGTCCTATATTATAAATCATATCGAAATTATTTTTAAATTAAATTTTACCGTCAACAATATTATCAATGACGATATTTTTTTCTTCAACAGGAACTTTAATTTCTTTACTTTGATTATGAAACTGAATGTAGAAAGCTTTTAGATCGCTTAAGTCATATTCTTCGACTTCCCATTGAAGTATAACTTGATAAATATCAATAGATTTCACACTAAGAATTGGAGATTTAGGCGGTCCAGCTAACCGATAATTTATCTTCTCGGAATATGTTGAAAGTTCATTTAATTGTTGTTTATTTTGCTTCGACGCCATTATAAAGGTTGCGGAAACATGAATTCTGGATATATTATGAAAATTAAACAATTAGAAATGAAAAACTGTTTAATTTTACGCGTAATTGATTCTTGGAAGCAATCCAGAAGCGAAGCATTTGTTGTCATTTGCAATATTCCACACATGAGTTACCAAATCCTTTTCAAAATAACTAAAAATTAAATGATTAAGTTTATAATTCCACTATGCGCATGATGAATCTTCTATTAAAATATATTTTTTCACAAAAAACCATTGTTACAAAATTCAAACAACTAACAAACGATGAGAACGATCTGAATGAATTGAACCAGTTATCAATTACTTTCACTCGGTTTATATTAGAAGCATTTGGAGAGGATTCAGGTGAAATTTACAAGCTTTTAGAGTGAAAGTCAATCTTTCAAGAACGACAATTCTTTGGAACGATGGTAAAATATATTTAAAGTGTTTGTGAATGTAGTGCATCTATCAATGTCAGTCAATATCAGTGGAATAAATGCACCATAAGCAATAATAAAAACAAATAATTAAAAAAAATCTATATAATTAGCTATATAAAATATTTAAGTATAATAAGGTGCAAAGCATGTCTTGCAAGATGGTAATTCACGAATTATACAAAGAGTTTCACTCCTTTTCTTTTACATTCTTTGAGTTTGCTTTTCAACTGGTTGATGATAGTTAAATAGTTAAAAAAGTATATGATGCTACCAAAATATGTCATAATAATTAGAAGAATCAGAAACAATAACAAATTATTATTACTACAATAAAATATTATGACTCTTAAATGAAATAAATTAAGTTATTCAAAAAGCATTAACCATGTGTACTTTGAGAGTGCTTAATTATAATTAATAAATTTTATTGGATTCCACGCATATAATTATATAATTACTAGTAAACCTAAAAGTATAATCGTTTTTATTGAGGTTGTTTAGTGACTGATGATAACAATCGAGCTGTCAAAATATATTACAAAAATATTTTTTAAAAAATGGAGTTATTTGAATAAATCACCATTTTTATTTAATAGTTTATTTTATAAAAATTCAAAGTATTTATGACAAAGTATCTTAGAAACAACTATGTATCTATAGCAGGTGTGTCCAAAGATCATAGAATACTTTGCCAAAAATTGCCGATTACAAAATTTCTGGGCGCAAACAAATTTAAATTTAATTCAATTTAAAATATATATGTTTCATTTCTTTAACATAACTTATTTATAAAAAAAGCGAGAACACATCAATTTTCTTAAATTGAAAATCTATTTTCATTTTCTGAAACTAAAATGTAACAAAATACTTTTTAATATTTTAATCACAATTGTAATGGCCCCACAAAAAAGGAAAATGGTCGCACCTTGTGCATTCCTGATCTATAGCAACCTCAAAATATTTTCTAAATATATGGTACAAAAATGTAATCTTAGTAATCTAAGACTATTGTGGTGAATTCCAAATGGGTTTCCACAGAACCCCAGGGTTCTGTGAGAAAACTGAAAGGCTCCACGGGATAATGAGCTCTGACACTAAATATTACCACTTTTAAAATTTCTCCAACGAATATTTTCGAATTTAATTCAACTCTTTAGTCAATTCGTCAAGTTTCATCAAATAAATTGTAACGTACGTTATTTATTTCAGTCAAATTCATCTAAAATTATCGAAAGATTTCCCTTAATAAAATTGCTGTTAGAACATTTGAGATATAACTACTGTATTATGAGTTTTTCGTCGTTTAAGTGTTCTTCCTTTTGCTCTTTTTATCATGTTTTTTAAATACATCGGATACTTTATTAATTATTTGTGGTAAATGTTGCATCACAGTAGGTTATAATTAAATTTCAGATTAAAGTTATAATTCTTTAATTTCAGATTAAATCTGCTATAGGCATCTGGTCCTATAGCAGACAAGATTTTCAAATTATTATTTATTATGTCATTAGCTGTTTTAATACCAAAATTCGTTATACGTCTAAGAATTGAGAGTGCAAATCTACCTATTGTTTCCAACCAAACGGTATTTTAATTTTTTACTAGTAAACTTCCTAAAATGATCAAAAATGTGGATAATATACCCTTTCAATATCCTATTGAAATAATATACCCTTGCGACGCAATAATAATAATAATAATAATAACAATAATAATAATAATAATAATAATAATAATAATAATAATAATAATAATAATAATAATAATAATAATAATAATAATAATAATAATAATAATAATAATAATAATAATAATAATAATAATAATAATAATAATAATAATAATAATAATAATAATAATAATAATAATAATAATAATAATAATAATAATAATAATAATAATAATAATAATAATAATAATAATAATAATAATAATAATAATAATAATAATAATAATAATAATAATAATAATAATAATAATAATAATAATAATAATAATAATAATAATAATAATAATAATAATAATAATGACTTTGTTAATTGCAATTAACTCAATTAGTTTGATATATAGTTTTCATAATTTGAACCTTGGACCCTTTTAGAGTATGATAATCATACTAATCTATTAACTACCTTTTTTTTGATATACATATTATAAGGTTTTAAAAATTTGAACCTTGGAGCCTTCGAGGGTATGATATACTCACTTTTGAACTACCTTTTGTTTGATATGTGTATTATTAGGTTTTAAGATTTTCGAACATTGGGCCCTTCGAGGGTATGAGCTTCGAACTCACCATCAAAAGCTATTTTGAATGATATATAAGTTGTAAGGTTTGAAAAACATTTAAGTTTGGACACCCTTCGAAGGTTATTGACCTACCATAAACCTTCGATGGTATGACCTTCATGTACATCTTCAAATACAGATTATTTGCCAATAAGTAGAACTAATAGTATAAATAAATTAAAATTAATCAAATCTATTTATAACTGATATTGTCTATAAATGTAAAATATTTACGCTTGTCTATCTGCAAATCATTTATCCTTTTCATCATTAATCTATTAGTATTATTATCAATTTGCATTATATTCGTGGTTTAGGGGTCATGCGCTTTGAAACTTTGCTAAACATATACATAGTAATATAGGATAAGTAGATGGATTGGGCACCGCTGGCACAGGGCACCGCTAGCACAGTACCCCCCCCCCCCCCCCCGGTCGTCATATTTTTCAAAAATATGCTAAGTCTAAAAGTACAAATTTTTTTTAAACAAAGACATATGACTCATCAAGGTCATTGAAACAAAGACCATGACTCATAGTATGACTCATCAAAATTCTCAAGGTCATTTAAACAAAGACCATGACTCATCCTATGCCTCATCAAGGGCATTTTCAAGGTCGTATGACTCATAATATGACTCATCAAGGTAAAAAAATTTTTCAAGGTCATTTAAACAAAGACCATGACTCATCAAGGTCATTTTCAAGGTCAAATGAGTCATACTATGACTCATATGACCTTGAAATTTTTTTCAAGGTCGTATGACTCATAGTATGACTCATCAAAATTCTCAAGGTCATTTAAACAAAGACCATGACTCATATTATGACTCATCAAGGTCATTTTCAAGGTCAAATGAGTCATAATATGACTCATATGCCCTTGAAAAAATTTTTTCAAGGTCACCTGACTCATCCTATGACTCATCAAGGTCATTTTCAAGGTCATATGAGTCATAGTATGAGTCATATGACCTTGAAAAAAATTTCCTCAAGGTCAAATGACTCATACAATGACTCATGTGACCTTGAAAAAAATTTCTCAAGGTCATATGACTCATACTATGACTCATCGAAATTTTTTCAAGGTCATATGACTCATACCATGACTCATCAAAAATTTTCAAGGTCATTTTCAAAGTCATCTGAGTCATCCTATGACTCATCAAGGTCATTTTCAAGGTCGCATGACTCATCCAAGGTCATTGCCAAGGTCACATGAGTCATCGCGATGACTCATCAAGGTCATATTATTATTTTTAAAAATATTATTATTTTATTTTTAATTTTTTTTTTCAAAGTTCCCGCCAACGAAAATTAATAATCGATAGCTCATTTTAAAGCTCAATCCAAGACCTTTCGAATGAGCTATATATCTTGTTACTATTATTATTATTATTATTATTATTATTATTATTATTATTATTATTATTATTATTATTATTATTATTATTATTATTATTATTATTATTATTATTATTATTATTATTATTATTATTATTAATCTATATACTCCGAGTCTATATACTCCTAGTCTATCCGACAAAATATTTTGTCCCCCTATGGGTAATGCTCACAAGGGTACTGGTCACGCTCAACAAATCAACAAATCAACAAAACATACATTTATTTAAACAATAAAATAATGTAAAATTAACAAAGGTAAACTAAATATTGATGTACTATTCGCAGCAATATTGTTTGAAATTGGTAACGTTGAATTGATTTTCAGAGATTCTATTGATCCTTTGATTGTTTGAATTTCTCTTAATAATAATTCAATCTTTTTTAACAAATAATCATGCTTCTTATCAATTATTTTCATATTCATTTTATTTTCAACAATAGAGTTATTGAAAACCTTAATATGATCAATCAATTCAAATTTTATATTTTGTATATATTCAAATGATAGTTCATAACTGTTTTCTAAATTCTCCAATCTTTGAGATATTCTTTTTCCTGGATGCTTTGACCATTTTGGTTTGTCGAGAATATATAAAATATCCATCAACTTGGCTGTATTCGGACAAACACATATTGTTTTATTAAAAGACTCCACTGTTATTGTTGTATTGTGTGAGCACACACTCGTTATAATAATTAGCAATATGAATATAGTTTTCATGGTGTATCAAATCAAAACCTTTCTTTTACATTTATAGTCTATCAACCAATCAAAATCATCCGGTATTAGTATAAATAAAACATCATATTTTAAATTATTGTAAAAATGTCTCAATTTATGGAAAATCTTTTAAGAGAACTCGTCAACAGGAATATTATGGAAAGCCTATGTTTCCTGGTCGATCGGACCGAAAAGATCATAGAAGGTAATCACATTGATTATGAAGATGTGATCAATTCTGATTGTCTCGAAACCAAAAAATTCTATTTTAATAGAATTTTTAACTGTCTATGCGACGATCAGATGAAGTGGACCCGAATACTAGTAGGGTTCGCTTATATGAAAATAATAATCCAAAGAAGTCTATGGGACTCCGAGCACTATTATCAGTGGTCTCAAGAAGTAATACTTTTATAATTTATATTTTATTAATATTTATTTTCTAGATAATCAAGTCAAAGTTTCAACCATGGATTGAAGCCAATGGCGGATGGGGCGTATTCAATCAACTCGCCAGAAATGCAAAAGAAATCGACGAGCACAAAATGAAGTTTAAAACCTATGTAAAACTTGCAACAGGTGTTGCTATTTTGTATGTTATATCTCGATTTTTAAATAAAAATTAATATTTGTTTGTTTGATTTTTAAATAAATTTTTAAATAACATTTTAAATAAATTTACAAACACTAATTAACTAAGATTTATTAATTAACACATTCACAGTCGTCATCTCCACATTTCATTATATTTTCAACGACATGATCAATACAATCATTCGTAATATTATCATTAGATTCATCTTTAGATTCATCTTTAGATTCATCTTTAGGTTCCTCTATAGGTTCATCTATAGGTTCATAGATTTCCTCATCAATTTCTTGAGTATCGGTTTCTTAAAGTTTCTTCCTCATCATCAAATCCTGTATCTTGACTCTCAACTAACCAGCCGATATTTAAGTCATTTGTAATAGATAATATGTCCTCAATTTTCACACCAGATATTTCTGCTAACTTTTCCAACAAAAAGTTGATTAAAAATTCTAAATAATAAATAATTCGGTAATTAATTAATCATGTTAACCTTTTTCTGCAGTCATTTTCATCACTTTAAAACTATATTATAATTTTGTTTATAGATTTTCTTTGTTAAATTTGCATGTCATTTGCATTTATGTTGCAATTAATAAAGAGAAAAACAAATCTGACTAATACATTTATTAAATATAACATTAAAATATTTGTGAAAGTCTAGCAGACATAATTTTCCAAATAGGAGAATATACATCATTATTATCAACTTTATATCCCTGGATTGCTATTGTTATATACCAATTTTCATTTTCTTTGAAACTGATTTCATCAAAAGCATCATAAAATCTTGCATATCTATTGTTGAACCATGCATGTTGATTACACGATAGATTCGAATCTATCCGTTTAAAAACATCATCAATAGTTTTGACATCAATCATTGAAAGCGTGCCGGATAAGAATTCGAATTTAGTTGGAATTAGCTTGACTGGTGCAACCAATTTCATATTGATTTCTTCTTTCAAAAAATACATTTTGTAGTTGTGGAACATTTGAACTGGTTGTACCATTTCTTTTGGTTTTTCGGTGCTTGAAATTTTCTTGGTCATCGTGAATAATGAATAAATTGAAATGTTACAGGGTTTTTATACCTTTGACTCATGTCTATCAACCAATCAGATTACAGCATGTCTTTGTTTAAAATTGCATTCAAATGCATTGATGTTGCATTGTCACATGTTTTGTTATATGTTCTATTTACAGATTTATTATTTATGTGTTTTATTATTAATGTTTTAATTATTACATGTTTTGTTATATGTTCTATTTACAGATTTATTAATAATGTGTTTCATTATTATTATTAATGTTTTTTACTATTATTTCTATTATTATTACTATTCATATTTCTATTATTACTATTATTATTTCTATTATTATTTCTATTATTATTATTAATATTATTATTTATTACTATTATTTATTACTATTTCAAATATAAAAAACCCAACAGATACAAAAATACATTTATTCATATCCAAGATCTACAATCCGGGAGTAGTGAAACCTTCTCAGAGTTTTCACTAACTCCCATTCGACATATCGCCGATATCGATCGGCACAGCATGAGCATCCGATGATGCACTGGTACTCTGGCTCCATTTGTTTGATGCTTCTGTTTATCTTAAGATCCCACAAGAACTGGTGAAATACCTCCATTATTCTAATTTGCGTTGTGTAGAAAATGAGGTCCGGAATTATTTCTGCTTCTCTATCCTTGATAATTTCATTGATTTGCGGATAATAATATTTTATCCTATTGATCATAACTTTGATATATTTTTCTAAAATAATAAATAGTAAATAATGTGAAAATAAAAATTTTAAATTTACCGGAATCGTCAATATCCTTCATGAGGGTTGCAGAGCTTGGTATTTTGTACATAGTGAAAAAATGAATTCTAAACAAAAAACCGTTTGTTTAAATCAATCAATAACCAATTAGAAATTAACCAATTAAAAATCGACCAATGAAATTATCTCATTTCGAACATTGTCAACAAATTCTCTATACTCCAAATTTCTCAACCCCAACATGACAACCTTTCCACTAGCAAACACGTTGACACATATAGGGTTATATTTTATTAGTCTTAGTGCCGGAAACAATTCCGGTTCAAACATACAATCACATTTTTTCGACATGTTATATAGATTGATACTATGTCCCATATCCATAGTAACGGTAATTGATTGGATTTTAATATTATTTATTCGATATTGTAATTTATTAATATCCAAAGGTTTCTTACATCCCATGATTCGGCATTTACCAGTCTTGAAAAATATTATCGGATATTTCCCGCTTCTATCGATAATTTGCTGAGGTTTCCCTGGTGGGAACCTCATATTCGATACATCAAAATTTCCTCGATAATTTATATTTGCTAACATTATTAAATCATTTATGAAAATTAGTCTTTATATACAAATTGAGCATGAGTTCATTAAATCATCGAATATAAACAAATATACATATATAAAATTTTTGAAATGGAATTAAGAAATGATGCAGTATACCAAATCGTTGGTCCGAGTGGTAGTGGAAAAACATTATTTGTTTGTAAATTACTAAAATCAAATTTATTCAAATCAAAATTCAACAGGATTTATTGGCATAGGGGTGCTGATGAAGAACATGGATTAACTCAATCAAGTTTCTGTAAATTAAAAAACATGAAAATAGTAAAGGGATTCGATAAAAACTGGTCCAGCCGATTAAAGAAAGGTGATGTCATTATTATCGATGATTTGTATCAAGAAGCTAATAAAGAAAAAGATTTTAATAATTTATTTACAAAGATCAGCAGACATGTCGGTGTAACAGTTATTTTCATAACACAAAATCTATTTCATCAAGGTGGGGCACATCGAACACTTAATTTAAATGTACAATATTTAGTTATTTTCAAGAATCCTAGAGATGCAACAGTGATTGATTTTCTTGCACGTCAAGCATACCCTAATAATCGTAATTTTCTTATCAGTGCATTTCAAGATGCGACAAAAATACCTCATGGATATATATTTCTTGATTTCACACAACAATGTCCCGATGATTTACGTGTAAAAACAGATATTTTCAACCTAAAAGGTGCCATGGTTTATAAACAAAGTTGAAAACCTCTATGAATAATAATGTTTCTAAAAGCAAGGGTGAAAAATATTAGGAAATTAAGAAAAGGTATTAGAAAGACTATTAAAGTTTCAAAAGTTCCACCAACAACTAGTTATACACCATCTAAAAAACTTGTAACTGAAAATTTCTCTGCAATGAATCTTATTTCGAAAAATCCTAAACCTAAACGTAAAACCCGTAAAACCCGTAAAACCGGTAAAAAAGTAGTTAAAAATCATCGCAGTTTTCCATTTTTTAATGCATTGTTAAAGGCCCCGAGTATGAAAAGAATGAATATATTGCAATCATTCCCAAATTTTGTTGTCGATGATTTACTCAATATTATACTTAAAGTAGTCAAAGGCAAAATTAAAATCAGTAAATCAAAAAAGCATTTATTGAGCAAACATAGGAAACCATTGTTATCTTTAGTAAATAATAAAAATCGTAAGCAAATGAGAAAAATTATATATAAACAACAAGGTGGATTTATTGGCGCATTAATACCCCTGGCATTATCATTATTAGGTGGAGTTGTAGGAAATCAATCATAAACAATGGGTGCTAATCCTTCATTGCCCGACATTAAATTTAATTTTAAATCTTCTTGTTGTAATGGAGAAGATTTGGACGAACCCCGAAGACGAAGCCGGTTTCGGTGGAGTGGCAAAATTAAACAAAAGAGTTCCGAATTCGAAAAAAGAAACCCAGAAGTGGTTATCAGATCAGCTTGCGTACAGTTTGAACAAACCAATGCGGAAAAGATTTCCAACAAGAGCGTATAAAACATTCGGTATTGACGATTTATAGCAAATGGATTTGATGGAGATGATACCTTATTCGAAAATTAACAATGGGAATAAATATATTTTAACATGTATTAATGTATACAGCAGGTTTGCACGAGCAATACCAGTCAAGGCAAAATCTGCAGAAGAAATGTCCAAGGCAATTAATATTTTATTTAAAGACGGACATCCTAATAACTTGCAAACAGATTTAGGTATTATTATTATTATTATTATTATTATTATTATTATTATTATTATTATTATTATTATTATTATTATTATTATTATTTTAGGTAAAGAATTCTACAATAGTAAAGTTAAGCAAATCCTCGATAAACTGAAAATAAATCACTACTCGGTACATTCTCAATACAAAGCTGCCCATGTTGAAAGATTTAATCGAACATTGAGAGATCGATTAAAGAAATTGTTCGTGCATCAAGGTAATAAAAAATGGGTAAATGCTTTACCGAAAATAATAACAAGTTATAATCATTCATCACATCGAGGACTGAATGGATTGAGACCGGTTGATATTACATCAAAAACATCATTGACTTCTAAGAAATCTGTAAAAATTGCAAAACCTAAATATAAAGTCGGTGACCATGTTAGAATTAGTAAAATTAGTGCATCACCATTTATTAAAAATTTTGATACAAATTGGAGTGATGAAGTCTTTGTAATTTCAAAAATAAATACTAAACAGCATCCTGTAATGTATGTCATCAAAGACAATGATAATAATATTGTACAGGGGAAATTTTATGAGCAGGAATTACAAGTCATTCCTCCCCCAAAAGTATTTAGAATTCAAAAAATATTGAAAACTAAAAAGGTCGGTAAGGATAAACAATACTATGTCAAATGGCATGGTTATCAAAACCCGTCATGGATATCAGCAAAAGACCTAGTAAAGTGAATTTTTATACTATTTTGCCGAGCAATAGTTGTCCATTAATTCATCCAGACAATCAAGCAAGCAAATTCATCATCGAACTCCAAAACCCCATCTATTTGGATAATGACTGGGAAGTTGCTCTGTTGGATTTTACATTTGTATACAATTTATTCCCAATCTATAGCAAATCTGTTATTGAATATAATAAGAAAGTAGCAGTAACGGAATATATTAATGTTCTTATTGATAAAGATAGTTATAACTTGACGAGTTCATCGAAATCAAGGAAACCTATAATTTATGATGATGGTCAATATTTATACATGAATTGCTTGAATAAGCCATTCGAAATTATATTTTCTACAGTGGCTGATGCTAAACGTCTCGGATTTACTGATTTACGTAATGTATTTAATGATACAGTCAAAATAAATCTCTCTACACTTCCAAAATCTAATAATTTAGTGGAATTCAAATTTAAGCTGTCATACATTGAAATAACAGAGCATGCATATACTTTTAAAGATAATTTATATATTACAGACCTCGAACAATTACAAACTTATTTAGGTGACAATTGTAGCGATATTTTAACTGTTTTTGAGCTTCAAAAAGATAAAGTATTTAGATTTAGTATAAATTCTAATCTTAGTCAAGTTAAATTTGACTCAAATTTGACAAAAACATTAGGATTGACTAAACCAATATGTACACAAAATGAACAAATTTGTGAAGGAACAAACAAACCGAAAATCCTTAAACATCATCAGCAAATGTTCATTTACAGTAATATCGTGGAACCAGTTATTGTTGGCGATTCTAGTGTTCCTTTAATGAAATCTATATGGATTGAAAAACATGATCAAGATGAAGTTGTACAAATCAATGTAGAAAATCCCATGTATCTACCTGTTTCAACATCTTGTATAAACAATATAGAAATAAATATAAGAGATGATTCTGGTCAATTAATCGAATTTCCAAAAGGCTCAAAACCTCATTTGACATTACATTTTCGTAAAATAAATGGCTAATTCTGATATTATTAGTATGTATAGTGGTAGCCAATCTGGTGGTGAATTACCATATTTTATTGGTAAACAGTACGGATCAGGATGGTTGAGAACAATTGGTAGATTTGCCCTGCCTATTCTTAAACGTATTGGTAGTTTTGGTATGAAAACTGCAAAAGATGTTATTATGAATGAACAGAAAATATTACCATCTCTAAAAACAAATGCTTTAGCAGAATTAGGGAAAGTTTTACCCGGGGTTGCAGGTATGTTTCAAAAAGAAAAGCTCCAGCTCCAGCTCCAGTTCATGCTCCAAAACGTAAAAGACATGGAATATCACGTATAAACAAACGAATGAAAGGACATGGAACTATATTTGCAAAATGATTTGTGGTAAATCCGAATTATGTATATTTGATAGACCGTCGCCCCAGGCTGTAATAGAATTTAGGGCATTTGATGAAGTTTTTCCTATGAATTCAATTACCGATAGTAGAAATGATATCGAGTTTTATATTAATGGTTCGCAAACCGAATATTTAGATTTGAATGATACTTTATTGACTGTTCAGATTAAGGTTGTAGATAAAGATAGAAAAGTTTTGGATGCCAATGCAGATGTAATACCGAACAATTTCCTGTTTCATACTCTTTTTAAAGATGCAGTGTTGGGATTTAATAATATCAAGATTGAGGGCGGAAATAATACATTCATTCACAAGGCATTAATAGAAACTATTTTAAATTACAATTCCGATACTAAAAATACATGTCTTACTCCTATGGGCTATGCAGCAGCAGATGATGAAAGAAAAAAGTGGGTAAAAGGTTCAAAGGTTTTCACCATGTGCTCATCATTACAACTTGATTTTATGGATCAACCGAAATATTTACTACCGGGGGTTAATGTACATATTAGACTGAAAAGGTCTGATTCTGCATTATCTCTTACTAGTGCAACTACTACACCAATATGTCAATTAGTTGATGCAAAATTATTAGTGAGAAGAGTACGAGTAGACCCCTCAGTATTAGCAGGTCATCAATTGGGTCTTAATTCAAAACATGCAATTTATCCGTTAAAAACAAAGGAAATTGTACAATTTGCTATTGCTAAAGGTGCTTCATCATTCTATAAAGAACAAATATTTGGTGACAGAAGAATGCCTAATTTTATTCTGATAACATTTCAAAGTGAAGCACAATATAATGGATCATATACAGCGTCCAGCTCAATTTTCAAAAACTTTGGTGTTACATCATTGACTTTGTCGAAAAATACTGATTATAGAGAAACATATATTCAAGATTTCGAGAATGACAATTACTGCGCGACATATATGCAGAGTATTGTTAGAAATCTGGGTTATTTAGATAAAAATTTGAATTGCGGAATAACTCTAGAAGATTTTAAAAGCAAATACCCATTTTTTACATTTGTTTTAGCCCCTGATTTTGATTTAAATCAAAGTCAATTACCTCAAAATGTAAATTTACGACTGGATATAAAGTTTGCAAAAGCTATTACTGAACCAGTACATGTTATAATATATGGAGTATTTGAGAATGAAGTTCAAATTACTGCAAATAGAACTGTGTTGGTATAAATGTATTCAGAAACATAAAAAGTTATCATGGAGTAAGTTGTTTTTTTATACTCTGGATTTATTTAAATAGTTCTGTTCAGGTCAATAAAATCGGAAAACAGATATTGGGAAATGAATTTGTTGGAGTTTTTCCTCTTGATAAAATTCCATATTTGAGCAATAATCAAGCAATAATCGTCAATACTCAATCGTCTCATCTAGGTGGAGAACATTGGATAGCTATATATGTGAAACCTGGTAATATATTCGTGTTCGATCCTATGGGTTTTTATTACCCAGCTTTATTGATATCAAAACTACAAACAATGGGGAAACCTATTGTGTATAATAAAACTATGTTTCAAAATCCCTTGACCCAAACATGCGGTCAACATTGTTTAGCTTGGTTATTGTACAAAAAATTTGATGTTTAATAAAATTTTATGTATCCTTTCCTTTGTTGTTGTGATTATTATTATTATTATTATTATTATTATTATTATTATTAATATTATTATTAATATTATTATTATTAATATTATTATTATTATTATTATTAATATTATTATTATTATTATTATTATTATTAATATTATTAATATTATTATTATTGTGAAAAATATTATTATTTTTAATTAATTTTATTATTATTCGAATAAATATTATTATTTGTAACATAAAGACTGCCTTTGCCTGAAGCATGCACAGTGCAAGTTAACAAAGGCATGACTAACAAAGACAGTCACATGTAATTTTGAGTGATTTACATTACATACATGCATGCGTGTGATTGGTTGAGAGAGTAAAATATTCAATGTATATGTGTGTGTGTCTATATTCTCATTGGCTGGGACAGGAAAATATTCATTCTCTTTATAAACATTGACAAATCTAAAATTTGTCACAATTATTTTGAAATTTTGAAAATCTATTTCACAATCAATTCGAACAAAAAACCAAAATGGAAAACAACAATAATCGAGTATTGAGAAGTCTTTTGACTAACGGTAAATTATTATTATTTTTATTCGATTTTATTATATTTTATTTTAGAACCGTTCGACTGGTATGAAGTTACCGAAAACGATGCCATTTTAAATGTGGAAAATATCTTTGGTAAATTTAATATTTTAATATTTATTAAATTAATTTTGATTACAGAAAATGATAATAGCGACGATGATGTCGTTTTTCTTGGACAAACGGATGCCCCAGTTAATGATGTTTTCAAAGAAAAAAGTAAATTTATTTTAATTTTTATTAAATTAATTTTGATTACAGAAAATGAAAATGAAAATAGCGACGATGATGTCGTTTTTCTTGGACAAACGGATGCCCCAGTTGGGCAAAAGAAGGTTATCAAAGAAAAAAGTAAATTTATTTTACTTTAGTAATTTATTTTTAAAAATTTTATTTTTTAGCGTTTAATTTCAATGTCGACATCGATGAAGAAGAAATTATGGAAAATGTAACAATTGATGATAATGCCCTCAGTTCGGTTGCTGAAGACTCAGATTCCATCGATGAAGATTTTATGGAAAATGTAACAATTGATGATAATGCTCTCAGTTCGGTTGCTGAAGACTCAGATTCCGATATGGAATCAGAATGTAAGAGTTATTTATTTTATATATATATTTTTGATATTTAAATTTCGTAATCACTTTTTTAAATATTTTGATGAAAATTTCTTTAAATATTTTGATGAAAATTTCTTTAATTTTTTGATGAAAATTTCTTAAATATTTTGATGAACCTTATGATCAAACTTATGAAGAAAATGAATTATGAATTATGAATTTATGCCCAAATTATGAATTATGAATTTATGCCCAAATTATGAAGAAAATGATTTATGCTCAAATTATGAAGAAAATGATTAATGCCCAAATTATGAAGAAAATGATTTATGCCCAAATTATGAAGAAAATGATTTATGCCCAAATTATGAAGAAAATGATTTATGCCCAAATTATGAAGAAAATGATTTATGCCCAAATTATGATTTATGATGAAAATGATTTATGATTTACGAAGAAAATGATTTATGCCCAAATTATGATTTATGATGAAAATGATTTATGATTTACGAAGAAAATGATTTATGCCCAAATTATGATGATTTATGATTTATGACCAAAATTATGATGAAAATTATGATGAAAATGATTTATGACCAAAATTATGATGAAAATTATGAAGAAAATACTATGTTTTTTGAAATATAATCAAAGTATTTAAAAAAGTGATTACAAAATTATAGTTATAAAATAAATCCTTGTAGTTAGCAATGTGCATCTACAATAGTTAAAATAATAATAATAATAATAATAATAATAATAATAATAATAATAATAATAATAATAATAATAATAATAATAATAATATAAATATAAATAATCTGGCCCTTCTAATGTAGTCTACAGTAAGCATGTAGCTACATAGTAGTCTGCAGTGAGCATGCAGCTACTTCTCTTTAATATAAATAATAATAATAATAATAATAATAATAATAATAATAATAATATAAATATAAATAATCTGGCCCTTCTAATGTAGTCTACAGTAAGCATGTAGCTACATAGTAGTCTGCAGTGAGCATGCAGCTACTTCTCTTTAATATAATAATAATAATAATAATAATAATAATAATATAAATATAAATAATTTGACCCTTCTAATGTAGTCTACAGTAAGCATGTAGCTACATAGTAGTCTGCAGTGAGCATGCAGCTACTTCTCTTTAATATAATAATAATAATAATAATAATAATAATATAAATATAAATAATTTGACCCTTCTAATGTAGTCTACAGTAAGCATGTAGCTACATAGTAGTCTGCAGTGAGCATGCAGCTACTTCTCTTTAATATAATAATAATAATAATAATAATAATAATAATAATATAAATAATCTGGCCCTTCTACTAAAATCTCTCTAATATTTAATATAATAATCTGACCTATCTACTAAAATCTCTCTAATATTCTCTCGAATATATTAACCTATTTTCTATAAGGATTTATCATCATTTGTTATATAGTTCATTTGAATTAAATAACAAATGATGATAAATCCTTATAGATGTAACAATTAATAACAATTAGAAAAAAAGAATAAAACTTAATTTTATTATTTAACAGGTAGACTATACCCAAATTATTGCCAATCCTCAATTGGCCATAGCGATAAATGTCATCGCACCATGAAAAAGTATTATCGAAAGACGTTTAATTCGCTCAACTTTTTTATATGCCCCAAATGTGTAACGAGCGAAAAAATAAAATATAGGGAATTTTTTAATAAACATCATAGTCACTTAGGGCAATTTTCGATATCAAAAAATGTTTTATTTAAAAAAATAAATAAAAATAAAAAAAATTACAAAAAAATTTACCAAAAAATACTATTAAAAAAGATATAAAAAAAGATATTAAAAAAGATTTAAAAAATATTAAAAAAAATATTATAAAAGAAAAAACAGATTCTATTAAAAAAGATGCTATTATTATTAAAAAAGATACTATAAATATTATTAAAAAAGATATTATAAATATTAAAAAGATTCTATTAAAAGACCTGCTGCTTTAATTAAAAATTACATTCCGAATAAATTATCGCGACCTGAAGTGATAGTCATCAGCAAAGATGAATGTGTAGCTTCAACATCATTTACACAACACGCACCCATTACACAACAAGCACCCATTACACAACAAGAAGTGATAGTCATCAATGATGAATGTGTAGCTTCAACGTCTTTCAACATATTTCAAATAGGCGGCTCTTTGTTTGAACCTATGGTAGAATCCGATTTGAATGGATCGCGAAAAACATTAAAATTTGACATAAGAAATCAAAACCTATTAAAAATAGCCCTAACATCAAAAATTGAAGAAAGATTAATAGAGGAAATAGAAAAGATGGGCAAGGTAAAAATACAATTCACAATTTTAATTAAATTTGAAAAAGATGGGGAGATCCGGGATAATTATTTTTCAAACAATGCTCAAGTTTTTACATCAAATTTTATAAACGAGGGGGTGAGCAAATTAAATGAAAAGATTGAGCAATTCACCTATTTAGGAAGCGGGTGGCGAGTATTGAATATTTTAGAGATAGATTTTATTTTAACGAAATACGCACCCGTTAGTAGATTATCCGGACATAGCTATATAAAAACCCCATCAGCATTAAAATTAAAACACGCTATAATTAATGTTAAAAACAACGACCATAAGTGCTTCTTGTATAGCATTCTTGCACTTTTAAAAAGAGAAGAAATAGGTCGTAATCACCAAAGAGCCGCCAAATATATTGAATTTTTACCTCTATTAAATTATGACGAAGACACCGATTGCCCGATGAGGCTATGCAACATTCCCAAATTTGAAAGAAAAAATAGAGATTTAAACTTGAGCATAAACGTTCTGTCTTATAATCCAGCCAGTTCTGATTTAGATATTTCTGAGGATTATGTAGCTCACCACCCTCATCTTAATATAGTACATCGCTCCAAGGTTATAGACGGTAGACCAATTTATTTATTACTTTTGAGTAATAAAGATAAATATCATTATACAGCCGTGACAGACTTGGACAAATTAATGAATTGTCATGAAAATGAAAATGTAAATGTTCAAATAAGGTGTAACTGGTGCCCACATTGTTTAAATGGCTTTAGATATAAGAATGCTTTCGATCAGCATGTTGCTCTATGCTGTAAAAATCAGACTGGCACAACTTTGTATACACTTCCTAAAAATAAAGATTTATATTCACAGATTACGCAAAAACCGTTACACCTCCCTTCGTAATTTATGCCGATTTTGAATCGGTTTTACCAGAACATGAAACATATCATCAAATACATTTACCCATATCAGCAGGTCTTTTATTAATTAATAATTATACACACACTAAATTTTATTATTATTTTTTTGGACCTAATTGTATTTTGGATTTTTTGAGGAAAGTGGAGGAAATTGCTGTCACAATTGTCCTGCCATATTATGAACTTGAAGGTCATAAAGGCATGTCTACTTTGTCTTTTGCTCAGGAGCGTGCCTTTCGATCTACCTCTGTTTGTTATTTGTGTAAAAAAGCTATTATTAATCCTGTGAGAGATCATTGCCATTTTACAGGTAGATATGTCGGAGCGGCATGTAGGAAATGCAATGTCTCTCGCAGGATTAATAAGTTGTTACCTGTTGTCTTTCATAATTTACGAGGCTATGACCTCCACCATATTTTAAAACATGGTCTCAGTGATTTTCCCCTTTGGGAACTTAATATTATACCTACCTCTACAGAAAATTTATATCTTTAATTGCATATATTAACAAATTGCCTGTTCGTTTTATTGACAGCATGCAATTTGTTAATTGTTCTTTAGCAAAAGCTGTGAAAACTTTGACTACTTTTCCTTTGACTTCGTCTGTCTTTCAAGGGTCAGATGATTCACTCTAAAGGTATCTTTCCATATGATTTCGCTACTTCTTTAGATGTTCTTGAATCGACTTTAGAATTACCTTCCTATTTGGTCTGATGTTACGGAGATCAGTACGCTGAGGCTCAACTAATTTGGAGTCAGCATAACTGTAATAATTTGTTAGATTATATGTTAATCTACCTAAAATTGGACGTATACCTCCTCGCAGACTATTTTCAGCAATTCCGCGGTAAGGCAATGCTTACAATGGTCTGGATCCTCTTAATTTCTACGGGATTCCCGGTATGTCATGGGCCTCAGCGCTTATGACATTAACGGAACCAATAGAACTTTTGCAGGACATGGAAATGTATAATTTCTATGAGGGAGGTATCCGGGGTGGGTTAACATTTGTTAACAAACATTACACGGCTACTTCAGATGATACAGAATTATTGTACATTGATATAAATAAATCTGTATGGTTGGGCTCTTAGCCAAAATCTTCCGTATGGTGATTTTTCTTGGGTGCATGAAAATTTGAATGATGTTTTACTTGAATGTATGAACACGGATATTGATAACCTTCCATATGGGTATACTATGGAGGTTGATATCGATATTCCGAATGTGTGCATGACTTTTTGAATGATTTTCCGCTTGCGCCGGAAAAGTGTGCCCGCCTAATTCAAAGTTGAGAAGCTTATGCTTACGCATTGGGCCAAAGAGGAACTATGTTCTTCATTGGAGGCTTCTCAAATTGTATATAGAATTAGGTGCGGTTGTTGTAAATATTAGTTAGATGTATAAAGTTTAAACAAGGACCTATCTTTAAATCTATATAGACACCAACACCACTTTGCGATCTCAGTCTACTAGCGAGATTATAGGGACTTGTTTAATTGTATACAACAGCCTGTACGGTAATCCGTTAGAAATCTAAAAAAAAAAATAGTAGATTGATTGGGCACCGCTAAACATGACTCCGCTAGCACAACCCCCCCCCCCGGGGTAAAAAATTTTTCTAAGTCCAAAGTACATTTTTTTCAAGGTCATTTGTAGAACAAAGACATATGACTCATCAAGGTCATTGAAACAAGACCATGACTTCATCGGATGACTCATAAAATTTTCAAGGTCATTTGTAGAACAAGACCTGACCATTAGGTCATTTTAAACAAAGCCCATTGACTCATTCAAGGTCATTCTCAGGTCGTACGACTCATTCAAGGTCATTTTCAAGGTCGTATGACTCATTCATGGTCATTTTCAAGGTCGTATGACTCATAAAATTTTCAAGGTCATTTGTAGACAAAGACATTTTTTTTTCAAGGTCATTTGTAGAACAAAAGACATTTTTTTTTTCAAGGTCATTTGTAGAACAAAGACATTTTTTTTTTCAGGTCTTTGGAAACAAAGACATTATTTTCAAGGTCATATTATTATTTTCAAAATTTATTATTTTTCTTATTATTTTTCAAAATATTATAACTGTGCCAGCGGAGTCCTACTTTTCGGGCGCCAAACTTTTTGAGTTTTCAAAATTAATTTAACAATTGATACATCATTTTGAAGCCAGAACGGAGAATCTATCTTTTTGAGCCATAGAAATAATTTTTATCATTAGTAGTATAAAGTTATTAACATTTTCCGAGACCATTTTTCAGGTCATTTGACTATTTTATTATTATTTTCAAAAATTATTATTTTCAGGTCATTATTATTATTTTTCAAAATATTATTATTTCAAGGTCATATTATTAATTTTTTCAAATATTATTATTTTCAAGGTCATTTGTAGAACAAAGACATTTATTTTCAAGGTCATTTGTAGACAAAGACATTATTTTTTCAAGGTCATATTATTATTTTTCAAAATATTATTATTTTCAAGGTCATTTGTAGAACAAAGACATTTATTTTTTCAAGGTCATATTATTATTTTTCAAAATATTATTATTTTCAAGGTCATTGTAGAACAAAGACATTTATTTTCAAGGTCATTTGTAGAACAAAGACATTTATTTTTCAAGGTCTATTATTATTTTTCAAATATTATTATTTTCAAGGTCATTTGTAGAACAAAGACATTTATTTCAAGGTCATCTGTAGAACAAAGACATTTATTTTCAAGGTCATATTATTATTTTTAATTTTTAAAGGTTCCCGCCAACGAAAATTATTCATCGATAGCTCATTTTAAAGCTCAATCCAAGACTTTCGAATGAGCCATATTATCTCGTTATTCCAATATTATTTCTAAAGATATTATTATTATTATTATTATTATTATATTATTATTATTATTATTATTATTATTAAATTATTATTATTATTATTATTATTATTATTATATTATTATTATTATTATTATTATTATTATTATTATTATTATTATTAATCTATATACTCCGAGTCTATATACTCATAGTCTATCCGACAAAATATTTTGTCCCCCTATGGGTAATGCTCACAAGGGTACTGCTCACGCTCAACAAATCACAAACATACATTTATTTAAACAATAAAATTAAATATTGATTTACATGTATATAGTATGATATTCATTAATTAGTGATGAACAGGCTTGACACTTGCGAATAGTCTTCTTGTGACACTCAGAACAAACAATCACGTGACCACACGGTAAATACAAAACCGAAACTTGATTTTCTTTACAAATTGAACAAGTCAAATACTTTTCTTAATATCGTTCAGTTTTTTCGTTAGCTTATTTTCAATCAAATCGGCTTTTGCTATCCATTCATAAATCAATCTACTATATACAGGTTTCAACCTTAAAAACATACAACTCCAAAAGTATTCATTCAGTGATTCGTTGTTTACCGCTATTTTTTCTAAGTACATTAAATAACAGGATAACTTTAAAATGGATTTCTCATAATTAAATAAATCCCTCAAATATTCAATAGAGGAATGTTTGAAAATTTTTAAATATTTATGATTTGCTTATCAGTGTAAGTATCATGATTATTTATAAAATCTTCAACTGCATTGTTAAAAAATTTCGATGAAATTTCGGAATAGTTGGACTTCTTTGCTATAAGTAACATTTTATAAATATTGACAAAATAATAATAATGATACCAAATGATTTACACATTCATCAGTTTTACTCGTAGAAATCATTAGTAATAAATTTCTTAATAAATTTCTTAATAAATAAATTACTTTTGTTTTTATATTTATAAAAATTGAGATAGCCAATCAAATATTATTATTATTATTATTATTATTATTATTATTTATTATTATTATTATTAATATTATTATTATTATTATTATTATTATTATTATTATTATTATTATTATTATTATTATTATTATTATTATTATTATTATTATTATTAGAGAGCAGTAGCTGCATGCTGACTGCAGACTACTATGTAGCTACGTGCTCACTGTAGACTACATTATTATTAGAGAGCAGTATGCTGCTGACTGCTTGTATACCAAATATATAAAAACAATCACAAAATTTTACAAATAATTCCTTTCTATGCTGAAACATTTTCGATAATTAATTAAATATAATGTTTAAGCATAGAAAGATAACTATGGAGTTTTCAATAAAATATATATAAAGAATACAAAAACATTTTTAAAAAAGATATATTAATCTGATAAACAATATCATCATGTCTGTTAAATCAACATTGTTTATAGGGCTGTCTGGATCATCGAAAGATGGGCTTTCTCCACCAAAAAGCGGTCCAATCTCCTCAGGAATAAAAACTTGGCCACCAATCTCCTCATGATTTAATACTTGGCCAGCATCTGTTTCCTCAAATCCTAAATAATGCCCATATGCCAGACTGGAATTTTTCCCCACCCAAAACCGCTTGTCGTCGTTGTTTGACAATGCGATTTTATTGTTTTTAAATGTAAACAATTGATGGTTCCGCGTCCCTATCCTACTTTGTGGTACAGAAAAATACTACGTTGTTATTGTAGCATTCTAAATATGATTCGTGCTTAATTTCTGTACCTATTAACCTGACTCCTTTTGCTTTCAAATGATCTTTAGCCCCTAACAAACTATAGCACTTGGGTCTTAAGAAAACCCATTCCTTATACCCTAGACCTTTACTTTCATCTTTAAATTTACCTATCACAGAATCAAGGTTTCTAGAGTATAAGGGATGTGCCGGGTCATAGTTGGAAGTGTCTAAAAGATTGTCACGAATCATTGCCGGCAAAAGAGTGTCAAGCTTACAGTGCCTAACCTCAAGAAAAAAGGAGTCAGTATCGCCGGCAACGATATTAATATCACAGTTAAATTCATTTCTATATTTGGCCAATTCGATATACTGTAACTGGTACATCCTCAGTTTAGACAGGTCTAGCACAGATTGACCAATGTAGCTAGGCCTGTCTAAACATATAGAATCCTTATACAGATGTGCAGCAATCAGGTCATCAGCAATTTTAATTGATTTCCTGAAGTCGGCTTTGAAGCATATACAATCATCTTTTCAGCTGAATTGCATAGCCTCAAATTCATACCGTTTTTTAAGGTTTTCCACGGATTTCCCATACAGACTATTATTAAATAATTTGTATAAATCTCTATGCAGCTCGCATGTTGAATTTGAGCGCAAATTTGTATTAGTTGATATGTATTCTTTAAAAATGGGTGCATGTTTAAATTTAATTGCCCTATGTACATTTTTAATTAAAGCCCCCAATTCAATATACAATTTGAGAAGTCGCCAATGAAGAACATGGTTCTTCTTCGGCCAATGCGTGAGCATTAACTTCTCAACTTTCGAATCTGGCGGGCACATTTTTTCCGGAGCAATCGGAAAATCATTCAAATAATCATGCACGCAATCAGGGATATCAATATCAACCTCCATAGTATACCCATATGGAAGGTTATCGATATCAGCATTCTTACATTCATACAAGACAGAATCAAGGTCATCATACACCCATTCAAAATCAGCATACGGAAGATTTTGGCTTAAGGCCCAACCATACAAGTTATTTATGTCTATATACAAGAGTTCTGTGTCTTCAGAACTTGCAACATAATGTTTGTTAACAAATGTTAACCCACCCGTATCCCTCCTTCATAGAAATTAAACATTTCCATGTCCTGTAAAAGTTCAATGGGTTCCTTTAATGTCATAAGCGCTGAGGCCCATGACATACCGGGAATGCCATAAAAATTAGAGGCTCAAGACCATTGTATGCAATGGCCTTTTCACGGAATTGTGTAAAATAATCTGCGAGGAGAAACACGTCAAGTTTAAGGTATGTTAACATATAGTCTAACATATTGTTACAATTTTGTTGAGTCCAAATAACTTGGGCTAATTCATATTCATCATTAGACACAGAATCCCAAATAGGAGGTAGTTCAAGAGTTGATTCCAGGACCTCAAGAGATGTAGCGAAGTCATAAGGGAAGATACTTTTGCTCGAACAATTGCGCCATCAAAAACAGAAGAAGTTAAAGGCAGATCGGAAAGAGTCTTAACAGCTTTTGCAAGTGATGAATTAACAAACTGCATGCTGTCAATAAAACGAACAGGCAATTTGTTAATGTACGCGCGATGAGAGAGATAAATTTTTCCGTAGTGGTTGGAATAATATTCAATTCCCAAGATGGAAAATTACTCAAACCATACTTCAAAATATGATGGAGATCGTATCCCCTCAAATGTGAAAAACAACTGGTAACTGTCTCTGAATTCTGCGAGACACATTACATTTCCTACAGGCAGCACCAAGATACTTACCTGTGAAGTGACAATGGTCCCTAACTCTATCTCTAATAATTTTTTACAAAGATAGCAGGTCCTGGAATCAAAGAAAGCACGATCTTCAGCGAAGACAAGGTTTGCATAGGTTTATTACAGTTAATTTCGTAATATGGCAGGACAATTGTGACAGCAATTTCCTCCACCTTATGCAAGAAAGACAGCACGCAATCCTCACCAACAAACTCATAATAAAATTTAGTTTTGTTATAATTATTAATTAGTAACATGCCTGCTGTTATCGGCATATGTTTCTGATGGTGTGTGATATCCTCAGGTAAAATCGACTCAAAATCTGCATATATTACGAATGGCGGGGTTACTGTTTTTGCGTAGTTTGAAATATTAAATTTTTCTCTTTAGGTAATGTATATAAAGTAGAACCTATTTGATTCTTACGGCATAGGTCTACATGGATATCATAAGCGCTCCTATGTCTGAAGCCATTAAGGCAATGTGGGCACCAGTTGACGCGAATCCAAAGGTGACAGGAGCTATTTGGGTGTGAATTCATTAGTTTTTGAAGATCAAAAACTGCGGTGTAATGAAAATTATCACCGTCTTCTAATAAAAGTAAATATATTGGTTCACCACCTATGACCTTAGATCGGTGAATAATGTCTAACTGGGGGTGATGAGGGATATAATCATCATCATTGCTGACAGGTTAGCTGGCTTATTTCTATATATTAAAACATTAATCGCTAAGTTAAGTTCACGGTTTTTGCGTTCGAATTTTGGATGTTACTTAATCTCATAGGGCAATCACTAATGGGGTCAAATTAATTTCATCCAAATAATTTGGTAAGCACTAACTCGATGTTTATTTCTGCGTATAACATCACGCTTTAAGAGGGCTAGAACGCTGTATATAAAAACATATCATCTGTGTTCTTATATTACAATGGCTTTTTTAGACTTTAAAGCCGCTGGGGTGGGGATATAACTATGTCCAGCTAACCTATTCATAATCTTATACTTATTTATTATAAAGTCGTTTCTTTAATTTTAACAACCGCCATCCGCTACCTAAATATGTAAATTTTTCTATCTTATTATTTAATTTAGTGATGCCATTTATTAAAAAGTTTTCCGTAAAAACTTCGGCGTTATTAGAAAAGAAATTATCCTTTAATTCGCCGTCTTTCTCAATTGAATCAGAACCGTGAACTGAATTTAACGGGCCCCATACCGTTCATTCTGATATTAATTTTTGAATAATTTTTGGTGTTATGGATATTTGTACTAAGGCGTCTTTCTCCACGTCAAACCTTAGATTTTTTCTAGCCCCCTTAATCTAATCTATTTCTGGCTCGTTGTCTATATCAACTGAACCACCTATTTGATTATTATTTAATATATTATTTAGAATATTATCTATTTCATCACCACCATCAATAACTTTAACAATTTTAGATGGAACACAAGACACAGGAGTAACAGCAGGCCGTTTTTTATTTACATATTATTTACATTATTAATTACATTATTAATTACATTTTGTGCTGTGCTATTCACATTTTTATTTTTGATATGTTCGGTATTTTGTGTTGTGCTATTCACATTTTTGATATGTTCGTATTTTGTGTTGTGCTATTCACATTTTTATTTATAGTTTTGATATTTTGTGCTGTATTATTTATAGTTTGTGCTGTATTATTTTATTTAACTTATTAAAAGTTTCTTTTTATTTGATGGAAATTGGTTTAAATGATTAGAATGACTATTATAAAAATCACTATATTTTATAGGTTGGGAAGTCTGGCATATTGGGCATAAATAGTATTTGATTCCATAGAATTTATGCCCATAGTATTTTCTCATATTTTTGTGACATATTTAGTATGCCCAGTCGAAGAAAACAATAACGAGGATATAATTTACTATTAATAATTTATTTAATAATTATCTAAATATTGTTATAATATCTTTATATCAATTGTTCGTAGTTATTCGTTTTATTAGCTAAAACGGGATAAACTATTACAATATTAATAAAGGGGTATATTATTAGATCAACACTAACAAAGACGTGGAAATTTAAAAGTATTAATTATTATTATGATTAATTTAAAGTTATTATGAAGAAGAGATGTAGTTCAAAGCTACTAGTAGAAATTATGGTCAATTAGTATTAAGAGAGATGTAGTTTGTAAACTACTAGTAAATTATGGGTCAATTATTATTGTATTATTATAGTATTATTATTATTATTATTATATTAAAGAGGAGTAGCTGCATGCTGACTGCAGACTACTATGTAGCTACATGCTTTTACTGTAGACTACATTATTATTATTATTATTATTATTAATATTATTAGAGCGCAGTAGCTGCATGCTGACTGCAGACTACTATGTAGCTACGTGCTCACTGTAGACTACATTTTTATTATTTTATTTATTATTATTATTATTATTTTGTATTATATTAGTATTAATATTATAAGTAGTTAACTATTGTAGATGCACATAGCAAACTACAGGTTTTATTTTATAACTATAATTTTAAATATTTCACAATAATTTTCATTTATATTTCAAAAAAGTAGTATTTACTTCATATAATCATTTTCTTCATAATTTCATCCATTTTTCATCATAATTTTTAGGCATAATTTCTTCATAATTTTTGGTATAAATCATTTTCATCATAAATTTCATAAATCATTTTTCATCATAAATCATTATTTTGGTCATAATCATAAATTTGGCATAAATCATTTTCTTCTTAATTGTGGCATAAATCATTTTCATCATTGATTTTTGGTCATAAATCATAATTTTTTCATTATAAACATTTTCTTCTTAATTTTCATCATAAATCATTTTCTTCTTAATTTAGGCATATAGCATTTTCTTCATAAATCATTTTCTTATTAATTCGGTATAAATCATTTTCTTCATAATTCAATCATAAATTCGTTATAAATTAATTACAAAAGTTTTTAAGAATAAATGAAATTAATATGAAATATTTAAAAATTCCTTATAAATTTGAAAAGCATATAAAAAAACATATTAAAAATAAATAAATCATAACATAACGAATCCATATCGGAATCATCTTCAGACAGGCATAAATCATTTTCTTCTTCTTCAGACAGGCTTTCACATCTTCAGAGATGTTTTTAATAATTTCTTCGTCGACATTGAAAATTGAAACATTTTCTAAAATGAAAAAAAATTAATTTAATAAAATGAAAAATATTTAATTTACTTTTTTCTTTGACAACATTGATTTGCCCATCATTAACTGGGGCATTCATTTCGTCGTCAATATCGACATTGAAAATTGAAACATTTTCTAAAATGAAAAATTAATTTAATAAATGAAAAAATATTTAAACTTTAACTTTTTTCCTTTGCAATCATTTTTTTGCATCATTTACTGGGGCATTCATTTCTCCATAAAAACTATATCATCGTCCTCATCATCGCTAATGATGATAGGTTCCTAAAAGAAATAATATAAAAATTAAAATAATCTAATAAATTTACCGCATATATTATCCAGAATTCAGAATATCTTCGTTTTCTTCTGTGACTTCAACCAATCTACTATATCTAAATAAAATAAAATAAAAGAAATAAAATAAAATAAAATAAATTACCACTCGTCAAGATCCTCTCAAGATGCGATTATTATTATTGTTTGCCATTTTGAATAGATTTTTAAAAATTTTGAAATAATTGTGACAAATTTTTAGATTTGTCAATGTTTATAAATAGAATGAATATTTTCCCCCTGTCCCAACCATGAGAATAGAACACACATACTTTACACTGAATATTTTACTA
>CAUHTR010007464.1:27816-41249 GCA_959609185.1 Schmidtea polychroa | reverse complement strand
ATAAATGTTCAAATTTAATTGGTTAATTATTCATGATTTATTTCCAGTGAAACTATTGGGGTATTTGATGATTCTCAGGTTGTAAGAATTATGTATCTGTGACATACATATCTGTATTATTTCAGATTTTATATTGTCATTTTGTTATCTTAATTGTAATATTTTAAATATAATTTTTTTAATAGTATTTTTAATATAATAGTTTTTCTTATTCATGAAGTCTCATTAAATGTTCTTTTATATGTGGACAGCGGTTATGGTGATGCCGGAGTTAAAGGATTTGAATTACATCTTATCGAAGACGAAATTATACAGTATAGATCAAGAAAAAGTTATTTGAAATATTTATCGTTGTATGTGAGTCACCCAGGAACTGATATAATGGAAGCAAAATTTTAAAGAACTTGGAATTATATAAATGTTATTATGAATCATGAAATGTGTTCATATTTGCTTATCAATATGTCATATAAAGGATTGGGCAAAAGCTTACGGATATTCATAATTTGAGATTATAAACATGAAAATACATGAAAATTTTAAATTAAAGTTTTAAATAAGATTCCAATACATCTAAATTGATACAATAACTGAAACAATGTTATTAACCATTTCGCTGCTCGAACCGTATATACTCGTAAAATAAAATTGTGGCCCAATGAATTAACTTCCATCATGTTTTTAAATTGTTTTTTATTGAACATTACTATTTACGCTACTTACCCTTACAAGTCAGGTACCTAGAAGCACGTTAGATGATTAAGAATCCATGCTACACTTTAAATGTCTTAAAATCGGAATTTTGTGCATCTTTACGTTGCCATATATTCACAATCAACGAATTATGTGTGTATAAACAGTAGGCTCAACTAATGATGTAATTATGTTCGCATTTAGTGTTGATGGGGTTCCAGAACGCTCACCGACCGTAAAATCAAAATCATCAAATGTAAAATTTCCAAACAAGCATTGCGATCTTTTCAAATTTAATACATCACAATAAGTTGCGCAAATGTTTCTGGTAATGTCAGTTGCATTCATTACTCGACAAAAGAAAAAGCCACGCAATATTTTAAATGAGTTTCATTTAATTTATATTAAATCTTTTAACCCAGATTATATCAAATTCAAGTTTTAAATTACAGATCTTGAAAATAATTCATTACTTTCTGGTACATATCTATTTTTTGAATAATATAAATATTTAAAATTTATTAAATAATAATTGATTACTTCTCGGTATTCCTAATATTTATTTCTATTAAAAATCTTAAATAAATTTATTTAATAATTAAAGTATAATTGTGAACCTTCTATTCGGATTCAGAAATATCTAAAATAATCATTTATACATATTGCAAATGTTTTAAATTTATTATTTCAGAGATCGTTGATGTTAGAGTATAGCTTATACAAGCGCTTAAAACCTCGAATAAAATACAAAATACGTGGCTTAGTTGATCACAGATTCATAAATAAGAAAAGAAAATAGTTCGACTAAAACAGTCATGGGATACAATTTCCAAAAATAGAGTTTAGAAACAAGTGATATGTGAGCAGGTTGTAGTCCTCACCAAAATCTATAAAGTAGAAAATCTACCGTAGAATCCTAAATTTACGTCCGTGAAAGATATCAATATAATTCCTGCATATCACATACCAAGATTGAAACCCTAAAATTGAATATAACATGTAAAGTTTAGACCAAAATAAAACAGCCCATAGGAACGCTTTCCACCGATGAGACCGATTTTTGGAGAATACAGTTAATTAATCAAACTTTTAATATTTAGATGTTTTTCTAATTTATTTAATTGTAACACATTCATTGTTATCAATTTAATATATTACAAAATCAAATTGTAAATTTTTAAATAACGATAGAAATTTGAAAATAATTTTTGAAATTCAGGAAATAATAATTATAAATTTTAATATTAATATTATAATTAATATTATAATATTATAATAATATTAATATTATAAATATTATTTTATATTTGTTTAAATATTAATGTCATAGTAACTGATAAATTCATATTTCAATATATACTTATTTTTCTAAGAATGATTAATTTTAATTTTTAACGTAAATGCTACGATCTTATTATTAACATTTTTAAAAAATGCTAAAAAATCCAATTTCATCATTAGTAGCAAGTGGAAATATCGATGGAGTTAATAACTATTTGAAATCGGAAGGAAACATTAAATTTATAGTTCAACGAGACGGTTTGTTGCATGTTGCATGTAAATATGGTCATTTAAATATTGTCAAAGAATTATGCAAAGTAATTTCTTGGTTGATATAAATACTGGGTTGGATAAAATGTAATTAGTATGGGGCCGATTGTGGCTATAAGCACCCTAGTAATCAACGCATTCCATTACACGATGCTTGTACTTTCGGAAATGTAGATTTGGTTGAATTTATGGCGGGGAAATCATTGGGATTTATTGACAGTATTGATACCAAGGGTTTGACACCAGCTCATATCTGTGTAATGGAGGGCGAGTTGGAATGTTTGCAAATTATGAAAAATTACGGTTGCTTTTGAATTTATTTTTAATCATAATTAAAAAATGGAATTACTTAATATATTTTAATATTTGATAAGTTTAAGGTGCTTTCAAATATTGGGTGAGGCAGAAAGGGGTTCAACACTTTATATAATATTTTATGTTTATTATTAGGCTTATATTTTATTTTTGAGGTTAAATTACATTTTTGATTTCTATAAATTTATAATCATAACCCAACTGCGCGGTAACTCATCATCGGTATGCGTGATACCTCATAGTCGGAATGCATGATAACTCATTACTCAAATGCGCGATAACTCCATTCACGAGATAGGGATTTCCACTTGTCCCTTACTCCCTGAGGGTGCGTGATAACTATCTACTAGTTTATGTTTTAGTTTAAATTACATTTTTGATTTCTATAATCGTCGTGATAATGAATGGGTTTGCACAGTCACCTAATTTCGTTTTATTGTGCCTTTGAAAAATGGAGTTTAGGAACAATTGATAAATGAGCAGACTGTGGCCCTCGCCAAAGTCTATAAAGTAGGAAATCCGCCGTAGTTGTTGAATAATTCAGCAGTTTGATCGAAGGGAGTAAATGTTTTACATTATTATATTATATATAGCGATTACATAATCATAGTATTGTATAATCAATGAACAATGAACAACAGTTGTTATGTAATAGTTCGGGAGTTCTTACACCTTTCTATTTAGGTACAGTAGTGTGATTATCATGACATGTATAAGTTGCACAATCAAACATATTCGAGCGGTATTCGACAGGGAAAATATCTTATTTTACATCACAATTATTCATCATCAATTGTGTTTGTCAATAAAATTTCATTTTATCTCGTGATTCGTTATTATTGTCAAACTAAGTTTTTCCCGTGTGCATACGGCGCCATTTTTTCCAAAATCCCAAGTCCTTCATGTGAATTCAATAATAAGATTGAGTAAATAATTTTCAGTGCATAAGAATGATTTATTTATTACAAAATATGATTGTCGTTGAGTAAATGAAAATTGTAATAAATATTTATATATAATATAATAATAATATATAATATAAAATAATTATTATTATTTATTTATTCATTTAAGTTACTTATATATTAATAAGTAAATAAATTTAATAAAATATAACTGAAAAATAAATTGGGTGGTACAGAATCAGTGAGTGAGTGAGTGACCTGGGCATTTATAATATATAGTTGGTACACTTTGGAGTCAGATCAATAATTGTTAATTTACATTTCACGATCAACTCCAATACAATTTTTTTTCAAAATTCAAAAAGTCGTTAAAATTTCAAGTTTTAGCGCTGTAAACACAACGTCGATGTGATTGTTCGTTTGTGTCTGTAAATGTGGCACCAAAACTTAATAAAACCTATGTTCATCAATAATGAGTCTTCGCTAAGTTTCAACTCGATCGGATGACTGTAAATGGGTTAATAAGCTCTCACGAGATAATATAAAGGATTTGAAAAAAGTGAACATTTTTAAAAAGAAAAAAAATTGTTTTAAAAAATCCATTTCAAAATATAAAGTTTTATTATATGGTAGACAAATGAATTGGAAAAAAATTAAACATACCAGCATGATTCCTGTAGCAAAAATGACAATTTATTTTAATTAATTAGATTTAAATACAAGAGGGCACTTGAAAATTACGAAATAGTTCCGAAGCCTCTGGTCTGAGTTTTACCTTTATTCAAATAATTTATAATGGAAATCCTAAAATTCATATTTAATACATAATTAGATTTAATTGCTTATTTTATTAGTATTACAAAGTTAAAAATGTTTTTATAAAACTTTAAAAAATTAAAATATCCTTATTATTATTATCATCACATATCATAATTTCCGTTGTCTGGGTATAACGCTATAAAAAAATTAAATTGATACATAATTTTTTATACTACTTTATATTATATTAATATGGAACTTATTTTAGAAGCAGATTTTACACTAAAAGATACAAATGGAATGCAATTAATTCATTGGGCATCCAAAAGAAATCATGACAAAATAGTTAAGTATTTATACGACCTCAATATAAATATAAATGTTCGATGTAATACCGGAAAAACTTCTGTGCACTACGCGGCTATCAACAACAGTAAGATTTAGTCTTAAAATTTATAATAATAATAATAATAATAATAATAATAATAATAATAATAATAATAATAATAATAATAATAATAATAATAATAATAAATAATAATAATAAATAATAATAATAATAATAATAATAATAATAATAATAATAATAATAATAATAATAATAATAATAATAATAATAATAATAATAATAATAATAATAATAATAATAATAATAATAATAATAATAATAATACTGTATGCCTGTCTGCTGTAACATTTCTATAACTATTAATATTACTAATTATTGTAATTCAATATTTATAACTGGCTATAATGAGTCAGAATTACGGCAATTTCATGTTTTAATTTCAGTTTTAAATAATAAGTTATTTTCATGTCGCAATAGTATATAAAAAATAATCAATAACTAATAATTAATTAAATAGCTTTACAGCCATTCGTTGTTACACAGAAAATTATAAATTTAGATAATGCAAAAATAATACTTCCCAATAATATAATTGTACCCAACATTTTACAGGGTAGATAAGTTCCTCAGAAATTCGTTTAAAAACATGTTATAAAAATAACGTTTCTTTAGTAAAATAGGCAATACATTCAATGCTATCAGAAAACCGTGTAAGATGTAAAAAATAAAAAACTATATTTAGTTTAAAATTCGCGTAGAAAAATGAATGACACACATATATAATTTTATTGAACAGTAAAACTTAAAATACATAATTCATAGGTAGTGCAAGTAAAAAAAAGAAATCCGTTAATCCAAAATTAAGAATAGAAATAAAGAAATAATATTTAGTTACTTAATTATTCGTAGCTGCTTGATAATAAGGGCAATTGTTTGTGATGAACTGGACCAATGTCTCTCATCACTAGAGATATCCACATCCGTCAAGCTCTTTAATGAATTCTTTCGTTTGGTAATACTGTTTTGAACTGGCGAAGTACTTTCCGAAAAGTCTTGCACTGGGTAAGTAAGACTTATCCAATAAGGGGATTCCCCAATAACTACATTACACTTTATTGTTCATGGTCACGTAAATAATTATAAAACTATGAAATCGTGTTGGATCAAATAAATCTTTAAAAGATGGAAGACTGGGAAATATAAAACAAAACATGAAACAAATTATGCTAACCTACATATATCACATTTTTGTTGTTCTATCATGCTGGCTCACTTCACACTTTATTTCACTATTTGCTTTTCCAATAATTGTTGACGGGCTATTGTTAGTAATAATAATTTTTATTGTTTCTGAATTTTTTACTTAAGGTCTCAGTGCAATTCAAATGCTAGTGAAATGCAATGCTGACATTTCACTTGAAGATAACGAAGGTTCTTCACCACTGCATTTGGCTGCAAAACACAATTCTTTGGAATGCCTAAGATATTTAGTTTCAATTGGTATACCAATAGATATAAGACAAAACCAAGGACGAACTGCAACTCATATCGTAAATAACATGGAGTTCACTATTTATTAATTGACAATGTTGTTTAGGCTTCATATCAAGGGTTTTACGAGTGTCTTCATTGGTTACTTGATAATGGTGCTGATATTCTAGCAGTCGAAGGTAAATTGTTAACAAAACATTTTGATTATAATGTTCTCATATTTGTAGCGGTATATAATTAATAAATTATGGTGAGTCCACACTGTGTGCTTTGAAGATTCATTATATCATTATTTTATCGTTATATTTCATTCACAAATAATATTTCACTAAGTTCATATTAAGCCTTATACCAATGAAATATCCGAGCTCAATTGCTATTAACATTACATCATCACAATGCATTGTGTAATCTGTCTATAACTGTCATTGAATAAAGTTCACATATAACGTCCCTATATGCAAATTCCGTTTCTGTGGTAATTTTGTCTAATATATATTTAATATACACTTACTTTTCTTTATTTTATTGTAAAATATGGCGCTCTTTAATCTTTCTTTTTTCGTATATCCATATATTTAATAATCTACCTTCTCTGTGGACCTAATCCTATTTGACAATATTAAATCCGCCTAATAAGCAAAGTTCAAACTGCATTTTGTAATCCTTGGCATATTAATATACTATATAAATACAATTTTAATTAATTTTTTAATAACTTTAAATTTTAATCGACAACATGATATTTTTATTGTAAATTTTATCTGAAAATTGACATGATATCGAATAATTGATAATTTATTCAATTTGAACAGGTATTTCTTAGAAAAGTGTTTTTATTTATATTTCAAAATTATATTTATGTTGCGTCATTAACAATGTCGGGCTGTTGTTTGTGGAATTAAATATTACCAGTTATTGATCTAACTCAAAGCGTGTCTTAAAATATTAACAACAATGACAGTTTCTCGATGTTATCAATATTTATTGTCTATTAAAATCACAATTGATTTGATTTCTGCTAACATAGATTAACTTCTCAATCCTCAAAACTTGGGATTTATTAGAACACATAATAAGGAATGTGCCAATTCAATGATCGCTAAACTGTCTCTTGACTGAACCCCATCGACTGGTTACTTCAACTTCTGTTTCCACTTTCTTTATTTTCTGTGATACTTTGTTTCCAATTTTCACTCCTTCAAATTATGATAAATTCTGAATTTATTGTTTCTCCACTTTTGTAGTTTTCTCCAAGTAATTCTTCTATTTTTCTTCTGTCAGACTCCATTCATATTTCTTTGCCAATTTCTTTGTCATTCGATGCCAATTATAAATAATTTAATGTTGTCTTTGTTTTTCTTCAATTTCATCTTCAAGTAATCTCCAGCTCATTCTTCTAATATCTCAGATAACTATCGAGATATAAATTCACACTTGATTCTGCCTTCTATTTTTTCTCTGACTTTCCTTGTGATTTTTCCGTTTTCATGGATTAGCTGTCGAGAAATGAAAATTTTCAATCTGTGTTTTTCAATAAAGAACGATCTTGTTGTGTTTCATTTTTGGATTTTATCGATTCTTTGTCATTTCCTTTTTATTTTCCCATTTCTTCTCCTTACTATTGCTTCTCAGAATCCTGTAGCAACATACCCTTTATTTTTAAACTTTTTCCCGCACTCATTTTGCTTACTTTAATAATTATTTAATTTTATTATTTAGGTATCTTCATCAATAATAATAGTCGGCTGGGTCTTTCCTATTTCGTAGGAAATTGTATTTATTTATATTTCTAAAACAGAGGTTGCATCATAAATAATGCTAGCCAGTTCGTTGCTGATTCCTTGTGTTCTTTAAGTTCAATCATTAACAACAATCCAAATGTATTAAATATCCACAAAATATTATTAAAACCTTCCTTTGTTTTTTTCAAAATAAATCTTTCATCTTTACAATTCTTGTTTTTTTCTTGTTTCTCTAACAACCTATTGTTGACAATTTTTGTCCCTCGACTGCTATCTGCAAATAAAATAATAATTTTATTCCATCCGGTTTTTCTTCACTTGGTTCCTTCCAACTCCGAAAATATTAAAATTATTTATGGTCAAGTGTAGAAGGGGATTTTAATGCAAATTTTTCTTTAAACAACATTTGAACTCATCATCAAACACAACATATTTTTCATCTTAGAGTTGTCTAAAATTTACCTTCTTCACAAATATCAGTTGCCTAGTCTTGTGGGCAACTAAAACTCGCAAAGGTAAAACCTAAATGTTTCTAACACAAAAAATGTCATACATCTAAATAATAGAGAAATAAAAGAGAAATTTTGTATTAAATTAGCCTTCAATATTCTTAACAGTTATAAATAATAATTTATTTTGTAAATACTTTTCATGCCGAGTCGCAACAATGATAAACTGTATTTTTCATTGTTTGAATGGAATATTTTTCTGATTTCCTTTCAATAAAACAATTTGTTGGCTTAGAGGCATACACAAGTTTCACTTGCAATTTCTGTAAATATTTACTAAATTCATTATTTGAATGTTTTAATTTTTTATATAGGTTTAGAAATAAATATTTCTAGATTGCTAACAATGTCGACTTGTCGGTTATAGAGAATTTATTAGAATTCACTAGAATGTTTGGGGGAATAAATTGTCAACGACTCCCAAAGGCCGATTTCATATGTTTGCAAACTTTTACATAACAATTTCTTCAATCTCACAAAATAGCTCACATAATATAAAGAAACCTAACACGAATACTTTTTAACAAAATGCAAATATACTTCTATAATAAATACTCCCAATGGACATAGACAGAGTCCCCCATAGTTTTCTATATACTTTTCATTATACAAATACAGTAAGTGTAGACTCCATCCTGATATAGACAGTCACAAAATAAATTCCTTCGGTTTTGTTGCAAGGTTTTTTTTTACTTCTTTTCTTTATCCCGACATTTTATCATCATTCTACTCTTACTTCCTTATGAGCTATTTCGAAAGTTTTGTTAATTTTACAATTGGTTAAACATTTGATAGCTCGATATTAGATGAAGGTAACACAATTGGCCATTATGCTTGTCGAGGAGGCCATGGGGAAACAATGCATTGTTTCCTAAGTCATAATGGTTCAGTGGATGAGATAAATAAATTAGGTGAAAATCTGTATCAAACTGCTCGTCGGTATGGTCATCCCGTTATATTTGAGAAAGCCAGTACGATTTTCAGTACCTTTGGTCAATCTGAATTTATTATTTTAAGAAAAAGCGGAAGTCGTTTGTTCAATCTGTCAACTTGAAATTAATAAGCGAAAATGGGATCAACTTCATGCTCCTCCCAGTGTGGTAAGGATTATCAATCAGTCACAAAAATCTTTGTTTCGAAATCCTTTAGGAAGGTTGAGATAACTTAGTTTTTATTAATTTACCTGATTTATAGAGAATTAAATTAAAATGTTAAAAATAGTTATAATTATCATTATTGTTATTAATATATTATTTAAAAAATGTAATTTTGTTACAAGATATACAAATATAACATACAAACAAATGATCACTTAAACTCTATTTTATTTACAATATTGCTGATTCAACTCTATTCCATACTTTTCCTGTTACACTTGAAATCACATCACTTGCAAATTCGATAAATCACAGAAACAATTATCTGCAAACTTGTAAACATGGCGCATGAAAAATCATATTCACCTCTGGAGACACCGTCATACACTGTTTACAAGTGCATTCTCTAGTATTTTTAACTTGTAATGGATTAAAATATTTTTTACGGATGTCTAACAATAAAATAAGATAAACATTACAAGCTTTGTGATACCCAGTGCAATTTTGCAGATATTTGTTTCTGTGATTTAGCGAATTTGCAAGTGATGTGATATATATTAGGGTTATATAAAAAAAATTTGAAATTTTTGTGTTTGTCTTTTCTAGAATTGCATGAGTTTTATCAATTTATTAAAGGAATTTCACCGTTTCTTTATTTAATTTTTATTATTTTATTATTATTATTTTATTATTATCAAATAAAAATGAAGAAGTATGTCAAGATTTATAGATTACAAATTGGAAGTAGCAACAAATTATAGATTGAGATATTTATCACAGTCATGTTTAGTATTGTGAGATTAATTTTAAATTTTTGACTGAAATTATTAAATTGATTATTAAATTATTAAATTGATTATCAATTAATTTTATTATATTATATGCTTTAAAGAAGACTAGCTGGGGTACCCGCGTTGCACGACTTAAAAAATAGTAAACAGATTCAAAATAAAGAAATTTATTTCAATTCATTCACTAAAAAAAATAATTTAAAAAATACATTAAAATTTAATTAAAAAATTCTCGGCAGTTGCTTTTAGGGACAAAATTTTACGATTGGAAGACGACTTCTGATGCAATTTTCAGTAGTGCAATGTATAGATGGAATTTAAAACTAAGTCGAATAGCACTTTAAAAATTTGAAAAATGTTAATGCGTATCTACTGGGGGTATCTACTGTAGTAAATCAAGGTGACCCTGAGTAGGGTTAGGGTATCCTAGGGGTGGTCACCTCCGGTTGAAACATAGCATATGACCTGTCCCGAGTCAAATGAGGGTCACATGCAAAATTTCAGTACCCTAAGTCCAACGGTGGGGAATTCTATGGGTAACAAACAAACTTTCATCTTTGTATATTGTATATTTATATAAGTTCTTTAATTTATAGCGAAATGAAATATTTTATTAGTTATTAAAAATTTTGATTAATTTAAAAGCCTTAATTGATAAAATTTTAATTAAAACTTAGTAAACCAATACAAAGTAATTAAGTATAAATAGTAATTTTTTATAAAAGGCAAAAGTTTTAGTTTTTTTAGCGTAAAATATTTTTAAAAATTTATTTTGATACACCAAACATTTTTCTGCAATTCATTACCGAGTCGTACTCAACATTTTGAGAACCGCTGCCTTAAGTTATTAAAATATTTAAAGTCAATCCCCATATTATTTTTTATTCTCAAATCATTATTATATAATCATTACATAATTTAAAAAACTACATTTAATTTTAATTCGACAATATGACATTTATATTTCAATATGATAGTCAATTTAAAATTTAAATAATATACATCATTTTACAGTACTTTTTTTCCAAACACATTTTTGAACCGAAGCGCTATTCTTGCACCGGAAGTGTTGCTCATCAATATTTCACAAATTGTAATTGACATCCAATATAAATTTGCGGTCCTGGGGAAATTTTGTTCATCATTTAGACAGTAATTATAACCGCCTGTGGACAGTTATTGTAGACAACTTTTCAAGGAAACAAATAAATTCATTTCTTATAAAAATTCAGAAATATTTAATTAATGTCTTTAAGGATTTCCAAAAAATGAAATCTTTTAAAAAATAATTTATATAATCTCTATGATCATTTATATTAATAGCAAACATAATCGCAACCGACGATAGAAATATAATTTAGATATTGAAATTATATAAATAGTTCTTAAGAATTATTTTGATTAGATTTCTTATCCAAAAACTTTCATTTTTATCTTCATGCGCAACAATTAATTAATATTTGTCTATAAATTAAAATTTATTTTTCACGCGTCATGCATGATTTAACGCGCTGCGATCTAATATTAAGTTCCTAGACATTTTTATTATAAAGTGTAAAGCAATTAAAACAAAAAAGTTCAATAAAAATATTTTGCATTAGATTCATTTGATTTGGGTGAACAGTTAATATTTTCCCTTTTCATTAGATGAGATGATTGGCAAAATTTTTTCACAGAATTTGCAGAAATTAAAAAATTGCATTTATATTTTCATGTCTCAAATGCAGGTGAACTTTGTATGCTGTCGCTCTAAATAAACACAGGAAACAGTTTAATTTACAATCACGTAGAAATTAAGGCAAATACGTAAACAAAATTGTGATTCTGCGTGTATTAAATTGGTTACCAGTGATTTATTTCCAAGTATTTTGCAAAATGATTCCAAAAATCCTAATTTTGCCTAAAGTTTTAATTTAGTTTGAGGAGATTGGATATTTACTTCAGTTGAACAATTCCCAATATTGTTAATATATCCTTAAAATTAGCATTTCTTACCCCAATTATTTTTAGCCTGCCTATAGTTAATAGGGAAGATAGTGATTCAAAGGACTTACATCACATTACTTGAGACGACATTCAAAATTACAATAATCAAAGAATGAATATAAAACAATGAAATTTATTTCCATAAATATACATAGACAAACATTTATTAATGTGATTTAAATTAATAATTTACATGTTTTTTATTCAAATTAGAATTATCACAATAAATATAAAACAAATTATTGATCGATAATCTAAAAACGAAATGAAGATAAAGTTAATTTTTTTACATTGTAGTTTACCTTGCAAATGTAAAATGAATGGTAATAAACATTCAATATTTCACCTACCGAATTTCATATTATATCCAACCTGCAAGTGACTCGCAATTAATACGGATATGAATTAGTCTACCTCGATCATAATCCAACAGATTTCTTCATTAGTTTCAGGTTTACTTCAATTCTTTTTAGCGATTTAGAATAAACTGGTTAGTTAAGTATCCTTGTGCAGTAGTTATTACTTTTCATAATATTATCAGTAGATTAATTGAAATTAGACATGAAATGCAAAAGTCACTTATATTTTGTCGAGTAAAATCAGTCTTCTAATGCAATAATCTGCGGAACTCTCCCCACGGAGACCTTTACATTATAAACCTTTCATTTAAGCCGCTTTGAAAACGAGGAATCCCAATATTTTTTCATTCCATGTATTTCTAAAGAATTAAATAACTTAAGTTGGACTTCTTTTGAAAATAACACTTCCATGCATTTTACATAAAGATACTTATAAAAACATGTTAATTACGATAGAACCTTTAAGGTGACTGTTTAATTGTCGTTGAAATTTGAATCCAAGTTGATATTTCTGATGAAATTCAATTGCCATAAAATTTTACGAATTTCCACGTCGCGTTTCGTCATGCTGTTATTGCCCGCCTCACGACTACTGTACACCGTATGACCATGTATTAAATCGCATATCTATGTAGCTAATTGATCAATTAAAATGTAATTCCATCTACTACACATGAAATATCTTCGTTAACCTTGTAAATCTTTTCAAAGATGATTGTTTCATCATCTTTCGTAACCATTCCGAAAATAGTAACAGCATGACCCACAACTTCAATTACATGTTCAACTTGACATAATTTTGACATAATCCGAAGAAAATGTAGTTCGATAATCATATCTTATTAATATTAATATTATTATTAATATTATTTATATAATTAAA
>CAUHTR010007464.1:0-27716 GCA_959609185.1 Schmidtea polychroa | reverse complement strand
ACATACTAATAATAATAATAATAATAATAATAATAAAATTAATAATAATAATAATAATAATAATAATAATAATAATAATAATAATAATAATAATAATAATAATAATAATAATAATAATAATAATAATAATTATAATAATAATAATAATAATAATAATAATAATAATAATAATAATAATAATAATAATAATAATAATAATAATAATAATAATAATAATAATAATAATAATAATAATAATAATAATAATAATAATATAATAATAATAATAATAATAATAATAATAATAATAATAATAATAATAATAATATAAAGCAAATTTTTACCCGTGTCACATTAATCATTTATATTTATCTTCAAGTCGTATAAATACTTAACAATTTTATCTTGGTTGCCTTTGACCGGCCGATGAAATAAATGCATTCCGTGTTTATCTTCACTGTACAATCGCTCCTAAAATCATTTTGTTATTAATAAAAGATACTAATATTTGAGATTAATTACGTTATTTATTTACAAACACTTTATGAAGCAAATAGTATGCTTTAACCTAAAATAAATGACTTTTCCCAGTTCCTTATCACCACAGCTCTCTTTATAAAATGGGCGAGCTCTAAAATTATTTCTAATCAGCCTCACATTTAATTCCTTCACGAAACAAGGATTGTTATTGTTTTCTATTTTAATATTCATTAATAACAATATTACTTAAACTATTGTAATTTTCATATTTCAAGTTATTTTCAACTTTGTGAAAAGGTTTAAAGTAATTAAGTCTTCACGTTTAAGGGTTTCGTTATATTTAGTAAGATAATATCCCCAAACTATGCACCATAATCAATGTAAATCTAACCGAACAATAGTTTAGGATAGTTAGACGTTTTCAGTTGACCTACATAAAATTTTCCCAAAATCTTTTCAAAGTTTTTTTCTAAGATTTCTTTCGAACTTTCAGAATATATCTTTTAAAACCTGAATGTATGAACACCATAGAAATAGATTTTTTTTAAATACTTAAGCAATGTAAATTCGCTAAAAGCTCATGACATACTTGAATTGAAACATTTGAATTTTTGAATTTAAATAATTTTTACCAGTTAAACCAAAGCAGTGTTATTTAATTGGAAAAGTTACTTTACAAATAGATAGCAATAATAAGGTAAGATGTGCAATACGGGACACTTTTTGAGACAATTTTCAATGCAGGACATACGATTTAAATCCGGGACGTCTGGTCACTTTAAGTATAAGTATGTATAAACTTACATTTTTTACAAACTATTATTATTACTATATATATATATATATATATATATATATATATATATATATATATATATAACATTTTTTTAGAATTAAAATTTTAATTTAAATCATAGAAAAACAAATTAAGCGTAAATTATTACAATTTTTATTACAATTAGATTTACTTGATTTGATTTATAAAACAAATTTTACCTTGCAGAATTCCATGAATAATTTAACGGAATTTAAATTGGGTCTGCATGAGTAAATATTTCATGGAGCGAATATTAATATAGGGATATGCACGGTTGAAGTTCTCCCCGTTAACTTCAATAAAATAAAATAATTCTCGTCTACATTTTTAAATAAAAAGATTTTCTTAATTATTGTTATCAGAAAATTTCTTTATTTTTGTTCACTTTTGATCTGCTTTAATTTGTCAATTATTTCTAATATGTTACACAGATTTTAAATTAAAAAATTATTATTATTATTATTGTATTATAAGAACTTTTGTTTTCAAATTTCACCACTGATCTCTTGTCCATTGACATTTTATTTATTAAAAAGCTTGATTATGAATCAGTAAATATATCGATGTGTATTTGATATATTTACTTATTCATATTCAATATTTTTAATAAATTATTATTATTATTATTATTATTATTATTATTATTATTATTATTATTATTATTATTATTGTATTTATTAAAATAATTGATTATGAATATATAAAAAAACATCTACATATTTATTGATTCAGTCAATTTTTTAATAAATACAATGTTAATTGTAAAGAAATCAGAGTTGAAAATTGAAAAAGTTCGTATAATATTATTATTATTTGTGTCTCATCAAAATATAAATTTATACATATATTTATGATGTTAAATAAAATCGAAAAAGATAAATACTAATTAATTAATTAAAAGAACTAATTAATTTAAAACATAGAATTTTAGAAACCTGTGATGTTATTTTGCATGTCATTAATATAATAAACTTAAACTTTACCAAACATTTTTTAAATTACAAATTTTGTAACTGCTCTTCAAAGGTTTATTGTAATATTGTCAAAACAGTTAAATATCCTATTTATAAAAAAATTATTTGATACATTCCGACTTTAAATATATTCCTAACTAAATTTCGTCTAGACTCTAATGAATGATTTGGAAATTATATGATCATTTTCTCCTGGAAGAGATCAGCACGTGTTATTTTCAGTCCTACACCTCCTAAATCAATAAATTATATATTTATATTTATTTCAGAAAAATAATTATTTGCAAAATTTCTATTATCGGCGAATTTAGCCATTAAAATGAATTCATCGAAATTATCTAATAACATTAAAACAAATCAATTTAAAAATATTCTTGATGAATTTATCTCTGCTCTTTTTCTAATAATTGATATGCAAATTAAATTAAAAGCCGAAAGCCATTTGTTTTATAGAATTTTTGAATTTAAACCACATTTAATAATAGGAATAATTTCAAAAATAGAATAAAAAATATTTTAATTTAAAAAATAAAATGAAAAATATTTTAATTCAAAAAATAAAATGAATAATATTTTAATTCAAAAAATAAAATGAAAAATATTTTAATTTAAAAAATAAAATGAATAATATTTAATTCAAAAAATAAAATGAAAAATATTTTAATTCAGAAAATAAAATGAATAATAATTTAATTCAAAAAATAAAATGAAAAATATTTTAATTCAAAAAATAAAATGAATAATATTTTAATTCAGAAAATAGAATAAAAATATTTTAATTTAAAAAATAAAATGTAAAATATTTTAATACAAAAAATAGAATAAATTTGTTTTTGAATCGAAGCCATAAATACTGGATCTTCCGAGCTGGCAACTGAGTTTGCAGTTGGCACCAATTTATGCTTGTTGAAAGTTTCGCCCGATCATCATCATTGATGAATGTTAATTTTAAAATCAAACAGCGAAACAAGTATTCCGAAAATTAATAAATTTTTCAACTATTTATTTTTTTAATGTACATTTTACGCCTTGTTTAAAATACTCTTTAGAAACCTAAAATCTGTAGAATTATAGCATTAAGTATTTCTGGTCGAAAATTGTCTATGCAAATAGTGATCTGTGATGGTTACTGAATATCATTTTTTGTTATCTGTTATCATTTTTTACTTACCAAAAGCCATTAATATAAGCCTTTAGTATATATACATTTTTTATAGAATATATACATTTTTTTGATTGATTTATTCTTTTTTTTGAATTAAAATATTTTTATTCTATGTTTTGAGATGCCCCTTATTATAATAATAATAATTGAAAGTCTTTTTCAAATTATGAATTTACAATATTTGAGTTTTTTTGAATTTTTTACAATTTAAATTAGGTTTTAAAAAGTTTCAACTTAAAATTCCGGTTTTTATATTATTCGCCGCATATTTTCTTTTATTTATGCATTTTGGAGGAAATTCACAAAATAGGGATTTTATTTTTTATAAGTATATCTTTCCAAATTTGTAAATTATAGTGCTAAATGAACTTTATTGTATTCATATTAACCTTTTAAAATATAATTCGTATTTATTTAACATATTGAAAATTTACATGCATTTTTATTATACATTGTGTTTGTGTGTTGAAGTTATTTTTTCTACTCTTTTCACAATTTCCATATTAAATGATGTTCTTTCGTGTAAAAAAGTGTAATAACAATAATAATAATAATAATAATAATAATAATAATAATAATAATAATAATAATAATAATAATAATAATAATAATAATAATAATAATAATAATAATAATAATAATAATATATATTAATTATATATATATTATTATTATTATTATTATTATTATTATTATTATTATTAAAAATTCATCATTCGACATTGATTTTTTTCACAATAAGAAATAAATAACATGAGTAAACCAGTATTTAAAAAGTATATACAAAATTGGCAGTATCAAAAGGAAATACTGAACTTCTGAAAGTGGCACGTCGAATCACCTAATAAAAGATAAAGTTTTAAAAAAATAATTCATAACATAATGAGACATACGAGTTGAGATTTAGGTGGAAAAAAAAATAAATATGAAAAATGAAAATTAATTTTAATGATATTTTTATTGTCTGATGATGATAGCTGAGCTCCCGAAAATTATTACAAAAATATACTTAAAAATATAATAATGACAAAATAATTTATTTTACGCACATGCAATATATAATTCTGGTTCCATATGTTGTTGCATTCAATGACACTTGAATTATTTATTTTGTATTTATCATTTTCTAATATTTTACAGAAAATGAACTTTAATTGCGATCAGTAAGAAATGCAAAAAATAATCGGCATTTCAGATATGATAAAATGTTAAACTAACTGGAAATTTGAAAATTTCAGGCAAACATTACAAATGAAGAAATACAATTGTGATCGAAAATTTTGATAAATTATAATCTTGAGGAATTATAAGGGAAAATAATTTTGACAGTGTAGGAAGATTATTTACAATAATTTCCCTATTATTATTTTTCAAACCGTAAAATTTGATAAAATAAAGCGCCTATTCTCAACCATTTGCTTTATATCGATAAAACATAATATGTTGATAAAAGGAATAAATAAAATAACAAATGCATAAAAATAAATTAATTTTAATTCAATTATATATATAATTTATATAATTTTGTACAGATGTTTTCAAATTTATATAATTAATTATCATATGAAATATTTTCCCCGGGAGAAATATTCCATATGTTTCTTTTTTAAATTAATAATATATATAATTTTTTTAATTTTTTTAAATATTAATTTTTATTATATAAATAAATTTCAAAAATAAGAAAGTGATTTCAAGGAAATTATCTTTATTGTTTGTTTATCATCTTAATCAAATTTTATTTATATGGAAATCAATAATGATGCAATTACTATTATTAATTAAATTAATTGATTAATTAATCTCAATAAATTCATTGTTGATTGAATATTAATTGCAGGGGATTGTTAATTCATTTTAAAAATTAATTAAAATTTGATTTAAATTTGTTTTCCATTCACAGCTGTTTCTATGGTCAATAATATTATTATTATATTACTCAAAACCTTCAAATGAGTTCAGGAACAATCCTTGACAGTTTTTATTCAATGAGCAACGAATTGGTTGGGATTATTTATTTAATATATTCAAAAGTTCCAAAAATCACATAATTTTTTATCATAATATTAGTTGCTGTTATATATTTTATCTTTCACTGAATTTGAAACTTTATTACATTTGATGTTATAATTTTTGCATTATAAAAGTAATATCTGTCCAAAATTGACATAACTTGACATTTGTAAGAGTTTCTTATTTTTTGTTGTTTGATTTAAAATAATTTCCAGATATTATTAAAAATATTAAATAGTAATATTTAAACAAAATGGGCTTCTTAATAATATTAAATAATACAATACAATCAAACTGCTCATCAAATGGAGAATTTAAACAAAATTTCTAAAACTGTTATTCATTCTTATCAATTTTTTGGTGGTTAATAAATGAAATTATAAATTATAAATGATTCGGTTAGTCAATGAAGTGGAATATTAGATGTCTAAATTTACTCATATAATTATCATATAATTACTTCATTTTTTTAGATGAATGATTTTGAGGATGAAGATTATTATTATTATTATTATTATTATTATTATTATTATTATTATTATTATTATTATTATTATTATTATTATTATTATTATTATTATTATTATTATTATTATTATTATTATTATTATTATTATTATTATTATTATTATTATTATTATTATTATTATTATTATCATTATTTATTATTATTATTATTATTATTATTATTATTATTAATCATATATTATTATTATTATTATTATTATTATTATTATTAGTATTATTATTATTATTATTATTATTATTATTATTATTATTATTATTATTATTATTATTATCTTGAAAAAGCAAATTTTTTAATAATAAATTTTGTAATAATTAATTGACATGAATAGCTGTTATCCTAATTAAGTCGGCATTGATCAAATATAAACATCAAACAAGTTCAGTTTCAATTTGATTTGTAATAATCGTAATTAACCATTTTTATCGATGTTGAACTGAACATTTTATTAATAATTCTAGGGCATTTAAATGTAATTTAATTTATCCAACAAAATTTAAGAATTTAATTATCCGATTTGTTTAAATGTTTGATATTAGATTTTGATATAATAATGATATTTTATCAGAATTCATGAAATGATCATTAGCCACAGAATTATGATCTATTTAAATCTTGGATTCATTTACCATGTTTTATTTACATTTAGTACAATATTTTCTTTTTTTAATTTACCTTGCACAAACAAATCATATAATAAAGCGTTAAATTTTGTTGCCATCCAATAATCAGAAATAAAATATGCTTATCTAACAATTGATTCTGAAAACCTTTTATTAACGACCCTAATAGCATTTGTTTTTCTATCTATCTATAAACTTATTTCCCGCATCAAATTATCAGTACCCCTTCATTTGGATTCGAATCAGCTTGGAAATTGCGGAAAATAAAATCAGCAAATATTTTCCAATGATAAATTATTGGAAAATTCTGTAAAAATATTTCCCGGTCTTATTTAGTTGTTTAGCCAATAAGAATCAAGGAATGCCGATTGAAAATATTTCTTATTAAATTTAATTCTTTTCCATAATATTAAGTTTTTTTATTCAATATTTAGTGGAAATCAATTGAGTTTCATTTATCTACGTTTAGATTTCGATTATAAATTAACTTTTGATCAATAGTCGAAAGTAAAATAAAGATAAAAATTGATTTCTATAGGAAAAATCAGAAAAAGAAACATTATTTTAATGATCACAATCTATTAAATGGGGTTTTTTTCCATTTCAGTCATGCCACTGTTGTTAATGACTACAAGAAAATGTTCGGTGAACGAAAAACTGAAATCGACCGAAAGAATATTGAAACAATAAATATTGGAAAATTATCATCGCATAAAGTCAAGAAGTCATCAACTCCCCATCGAATCGAAGAGGGGGGGTATCGAGAATTAATCAGTCGATATTATGGGGATTATCTAGATAATCATTAATTGTGAAATTTATATTAATCGAATGTGATATATTTGATTGATTGAATAAATGTTATATTCTTGTTTTGAAATTCTTAATGAAAAAATCTTTATTTGACCTTAAAAATCAATTACCTTAAATTGACCTATTTTTTGATTTGACCCACATGATATCATACATGTGACCTACTTAATTTTGACCTTGAATTTTACCGATTTTTCTTGTTGACATGGCAAACTACTTATTGGATTTAGTATTTTTCCGAAGGAATTTGACCTATATATGATCAACACATTTCTGCCTACATAAATATCATTTGCTAACTTCGGATCAATAAACAAATAAAAATGTTTACAAAAATTTAACATTTTCCTTAATTTCTCTCTTTAGCCTCTCAATTAATATTTTGTTTTATATTCAACACGAATTTTTATCAATGCAGTTTTCCAAGAGCTTGAATATTTATGGAAGAGTTGTGCTTTTTGATAAATAAAGTCTTCAGGAAGTTAATCTTTGTAAGAAGTTTATAAACTCATCATGTAAAAAGTGTTGTTTTGTTTTGTCAGTGACTTGGATAACTTTCTATTTCTTTCCAGATAAATGTCAATAAAGGACAAAAATATTTTACTGGCAGTTTTAATAATCTTTTTCAAAAACTTAAATAGGGATTCAACTAGGTTTAAGTGTTAGGTTAAACAGGTTACTGGAAACTATATTTTATAAATATTTCAAGATATTATTTATTCAAAGAGGTAATTATGAGCTTTAAAAATTTTTTTAGTGTTTCGTTTTTAATTTTCGAGAATTTTTAATTATAAAAATTTTTAAAATTTTAAATTCTTCAGAAAAAAATTTTTTCATTATTTTTAATCAATGAGAAGTAAGAAAAAGGAAATAAAAGAGAAGATCAAAAAGCATTTTCAAAGTAGAAAAAACATTTTTCATTTGTATTAAATATATTATATGCAGAAAAAGGCTTAAATTATCATTTAATTTTTAAAATGTAATTGTTGCTACCAATTCATCACCAAATTATTATTATTATTATTATTATTATTATTATTATTATTATTATTATTATTATTATTATTATTATTATTATTATTATTATTATTATTCATAATGCTGTTTATTATTTATGAATTTACTTATTAACAGTGGCGTTCCTAGAATATTGTGCACCCGGGGACATACTACACAAATCATGCCCCCCCCCCAATTTTATTCAAAAAATTTCAATGATATTATGGCCAATAATAGTAACTATAACCTCGGACCAATTTATATGGATATTTTAATGCAAGTAGTTGATAAAATGAGGCAAATATGGTAGTTGCAAACGATGATGAGAATAAATGCATTCCAATCAACATGCATCCATTTCGGTAGTTGTGCTTTCTAAACAAGTATTTCCAAGGTGGGGCATCACGCCTCAGAAGTGAGACACGTCAGCATATATCAACTATTCCACATATATATCTTTCTATATAATATGCTCATTCATCGACCGTTATTATTGCATACTGGCAATACTGATTATCGAAGTTTGACAGCTACTTCAAACGGGCCGGTGAGGCATATGACTTTTGAAAATACTACTGTGAGGCATGTATAAAGAAGGTCTAGAAACACTGGTCTAAACCTTTGATAAAGTGAATTTGTATTATTTTCTGTTATTTCCGAATAAAATCAAATAACTTCTAGTTGGCAGTGAAGACTTAATTTGAACTGTGTACTTTTGTACCAACTTTTAGTGATTTATTTTTTAATTTTCCTTCGGCTTTTGACTGGAGTTGCTCCTAATTCAACAGATCTACCGGTTAATTCTCAGCTCAGGCAATATCCCAATTCTGATTGATTCCCTTCTACCTAAATATCCAATAATTTTTATTTCTAAAATAATCTTGTTGCATTATTAAGTCTTTTTAGTGTGGGAAACAGTAGAATGCAATAATTTACATTAAAAATTCCAATTTCAATTAGTTTTCATTAATTAATTGAAACAATAATTAAGTTATTCTTCATATATTTTTGATAAATTTACAATTTTAATTTCCACCAAAATTCAGCGACTGATGATGATATTATGAGCAGAGGAGGGTGAGGGGGGGGCGAGTGAATATCACATCAATTAGAAAGTATATAATTATTGAGTAGAAGGAATAAATATATTAATGAATAATTTATTTTCTCAATAAATGCACTGGAAATACAATAAATAATTGATTTTATTTCACAATTTTATAAATTATTATTCTATTAACTGCAGCAGAATATTAATAAATTTCAAGTAATTTAATTATCAAGTTTTCCTCTTTGATGAGGGAATTAATTATTTTTGGGATTCTTTGACTATCAATAAATAAATTATATTGCAGAAAATGTTGATTGGCATTCATTATGACTGATAGCCAGCCAGCCGGGACTTCTTTAATCCTCATTCAGTGTTAGTAAAATCTCCAATAATTAATTAGTAATTGATTGTTAATTAATTATTAATTAATCATAGTAATCAATTTTTGAAACTTATTTATTATTTTTGATACATTAAATAATGTTGGAGTAACATAGAAAGGCACAAAATAAAACAGAAGGGCGGTTAAAATCAATGAAAATACCAAAATACTAAAAGTGGAAACATTAATTAAAAATTTAGTGAGGGGTCCCTAGAAAAAGTTAAAACGACATAACAAACTAATTAAAATTAATTAAGCCACTAATGGGGCGCGCGAGCAGTGTAGAAAACCGGAGTTCTGTTGAGAGCGAGCTGTGTAGGAACCCTAAAAAATTATCAAAATAATTATTGATAAAGTGTCCCAAGCGCATAGCGGAATGACGGGATATATTATTTTGTTATTTTGATAATTAGGTCCAAAATTCGTAATTAATCGCTTAATATCAATTCAATAATTATGTCAACAATGGTTTTAAAGGAGAGTTTCAGAGAGATGAATTGCCAGTTGGTCGAAGAGAAATATAAGAAATCTGGCGTTAGGTATATACAAATTAATATATAAAGTGAAAAATTTGAAAATAAATGAAATGTTAAATAATACATTGATATTATAAATAAATTTTTTGGATTTTTAAATTTTGAGAATTTTAAAATAAAATAAGAAAAAATAAAAAAAATACTCCAAAATTTATATTAAAAATAATGTTATATTTCATGCAATGATAAAACAATTTTTAACAATTTAATAATTGAAGAAATTTTTAATAATTTAATAGTATAATTTTAAATTTTAATATATGCTTATCCTAATTTTTTGATCATTATATTACTTTAGCCTTCAATAAACGTATGACTTAATTAACTTTAAAAGGAATAAATATATTTTATTTTAAATATTATGTAAATTGTCAGTTTAGGATTAGATTGGTTGATTTAACATTTGAAAAAAGCTGTGTCAAAACTTATGAAGTTCTTTAAAAAATATTGATCAATTGTATTGAATGTGTGTGTAAACGTGTGCATTCAATCATAAATTTCAGGTTAAAACGAAAAACCTGTTATCCAATGATAATAAATATTATATGAACTAGCTATAACCCGTCAAAAATGACGGAATCATGTTATCAATCCAAATACATTCTTCTCCATAGATTTCTATGTTCACAAAATAATTAAATTAATTTTCCCTATTTAATATAATATAACAGTTAAAAAATAATAAATGGTCCAAATTGGACAAATAATGCATCATACGATAGAGGAAAGTCGATTTTCAGATAACATTAAAATAAAAATGCCATTTTGTCTATCAAAATTAAAAGTTATAATAAAATTTGCCATTTGGTGATTTTAATTAAGCGTTATTCCATAATCACTCATGCACATACATATATGGAGAATTATGTATTGAGATATTTTTTCAATATTATTTCAAGGAATTATTGTGAATAAATTCTTGGGAGAAATAAATATCATTATCTACTATATTTTTGGTGGTTTCATATTAATTATTTCTTTTCTTCCATTTACAAGCTAATAAATATTTTATTAACGCATTTAGAAAATTCTCGCTTTAAAGTCTTTCAGAAGAAAACTGAATTAATAGAAAATTTCCTAACAAATAAAAATTCGAAATGAATTTGTTTCTTAAACATCTAAAATTACCATTTTAGAATTCTTGGATAAGGAAAATATATTATAAATATAATAATATGATTATTTTTTGATTATCTGTCGAGTGTCATTCTGTCATTTTCATTGAAATAATGTCTATTATTATAGAAGCAATTCAAAAACACCTGCAAAATCCCAAAAATATTATTCTACATTTATTGTCAAGGAAAGCATGACATTGTTTTGGAATATATTCACGGATGAGTGAAATATATTTGAGTTGAAATGGGTTTATGAATTTGCATTTTGTTTAAATAATTTTCACGTACACACAATCTACCTTTGTGGTATATACGGTCTCGGGTAACACATCTCAGAGTGCCGATTACGACTTATTCGGGGTCGCTTGAAAATTTAAAAAGACATTTTGCACAAGGATGGAACTTTTGACATTCATAGAAAAATTACTATTTATTATTAGTTACTTTGATTTGCCAATCACAGTTATAGTTTATAATTTTTCGTCAGTGGTAGTGAGGTATCAGGATCTGAGCTTCATGCAGAACACCTGCTGTCCAAAGATCAAAAATGGTACATGTCAGTACTTGATACAAATTATAAAATGCATTAACCATAAGTACTGTTCGAAACCATGAAGCTCTTATTTTAATTTAGTAACAGAGATTGTTGTCTTCCATTACCATAAGTAAAGATTTGAAAATTCCAGAGGGGTCAACAGATTAGAAATTTCATAAATTCCCTCCTCTGTTTCTAGCTCAGAGTTTGAAAACGAATTATATCGTTTTTCGCGATTCACGTCCTTGTCTTTAAACTCCATATGATTTGTGCTGTCCATCATTAGAATCCGTACTTACCGAAATGATTTGCAAGAAATGTCATACATTCTATGAGAGAAAGCCTGAGAAATAATTACAGTTTTCAATTTTAAAATCTAAAAAATGCTTTTTAAATAAAATTATAGTTAATAAATTTTAAATTTATTATTGATTTATGAACTTTAATAATTCAATTTTAAATATATAATTGGATTTAATATGAATGTCTGATATGAATTTAAATATTTTAAATTTTTGTTTGGAAATATTATGTTAAGAAATATATATTTTTTACTTGAACTTATTTATTTCTCAATTCAAAATGACTAGCAAAATTGAATGGATTTGCAAATACACCTAATTCCGAAACATACATGCATTTTTTACTATGTGTTGTGTGTATGTGTGCCAGTTTATTTTTTCTACCACTTTCTCACTTTCTATATTAAATGCGTTTATTCATTGCAACGCTAAAAATCAACACACAGGTAAGTTTATGTGTTTATATAATATAAACTTTTTTTATTTTTATATTATAGGACGCGTTTATTCAGTGCAAGCGGGTGTAAAACAAAACACCAGTTGAGGTGACTCATCATTTATGAGAAAATGAAGTTTGTAACTTCATTTATTCAATTTTATAAATGGTTTTCAAGTAAGTTTTTAATTTATAATAACTTTATAGCCTTGAATTTTGATTTTATATAATTATGATATCATTATTCAAGTTTTTAAATATTACTTTCAGTCAACATATTTATATTGTAAATTATTTTTAATTAATTTTCATGTTTTTTTAGGATTTTTATGAAATTATTTTAAGAATTATTTGGAATTATTTCGATATAATGTAAGTCAGATATATTTTAAACTATGAATAATATAAAAAAAACGCCAAACACAATTCTCATTTCTTCGAAAGATGCATAAAAATTGGATTCCACGAAATTCAACAAATTATTTCACTGTTCTTCTGAAATAATTTGTTTTCTTCTACCCTTTTTCCTTTTGCAAATTTTTCCATATTTTTTATATCTGTAAATTATTGTTCAATCAATTTTTTGGTGATTCCAGGTAATATTCCAAATTCTTTGTAATTTTCAACAAATTTTGTCATGTTCTGTAATTCTATGAAAATATTATTTTTTTAAATAAGTTATTAAAATTTGCGATTTTCGACTTTTTATGCAAATCCAAAGACGCCGAAAGATTTTGTTTAATATTTGAAATTTTACCTTCACACAAAGGTAGCGTTTGACAAGAAATATTTGATATACTGTAAAATATTTTATTTATCTGTAATTTATTGAATAAATCTTAAATTGTCAGATTTTCTATTTCGAAAAAAGGCAGCGTTTTCAGAGAAATATCCGAAAACCTAAGGACATATTAAATTTAAAATTATTTATAATTAGATCTAACTATGTTTTATCGTCTTTTTCTCTACAGCTTAAAGTATGGTTATACGATTCTAGATCAAACATTTTTTTCGCCATGATTTTTTAATATATTGAAAATAATAATATGTTCACTTTTAAATTTTAAAACGAAAAACGCTATAAAAAATTTGCATGTATTTTTTATTAAGTGTACTGTGTTTGTATGTAAACTTATTTTTCTGCCACTTTTTCAATTTCTATTAAAAAACTTTTTAAGTTTTGAAACATTAAATGTTTACACACAGGTAAGTTAGTGTGTTTCTATACTATAACTTTATCGATTTTTTTAGATTATAGAAACTTGTATATTTCGGAATTAGGTGTAATACATATTTTGTGTTTTTAGTCATATTGCGTAGCCATTTTGTAACACACAAACAAGGGTAATTATTCCGCTAAATCGCATTAAGCCACAGAAAGCCATTGCAAGTCCGGAAACTAAGAAAATGGAGTGTTGAATAAAGAGGTCCAAAATCATAATATTTACTTTAAAGAGGGTATTTTGTTCCACTGTACGAGAATGGAGAAGCATAAAGTTTGGACAGTTTTGAGTTATTTTTATTAAACATTTTCTTCGTTCTTCAGTAAAGTTTTAAGAGTTTTTGTAAGTATAATTAATTTGATAATTATAAGAAAAGTTGCATATAAAATTCTGGACATCTTGCTTTGTGGTGCTCATCTGAAGGGTATGACCATTATGATGACGCGCAACGACTGGGGTGAATCAAAAATCGTCCTTAATTACATAACCTCACTATAAATAAGTTTTTTTAAGTCTTATTACATGCTTGTTATAGAAGATAATTCCCCTTTCCCTCCAAATTGTCTGAGAACCCCCTAAAATAGCACTGAAAATGAGAATTATAAATAGGTTTGATGCAATTATTAATTCTCACAAACACCAGATTAAGTTTAAGAGAAAATTTATGATCGAAAACAAAACTTTATAACAAAATGCAACATGTGGTAAATTATTTTTGATGAGCATTAAACACGCTTTGAATAAAATATTTTAGTCAGTGCCATTCTTGTACGCGATTTCAGCCCAAAGAATCCCTAACCCGTCTGTAAAATTATCAGAACATCTGACTGATAAGCGTCCAATGGATATTTATGAGATTTTGTCAGAAATTCCGAAAATATATTCACATATTTACTATTATTTATTTATTTTATTAGTATTATTATTATTTACAAAATATTCTATAAAATAATGAGTTATAATCATATAAGTTTTAGAACAAAGTATAAGTATAAATTCTTTAAATATACAAATAAAATAGTAAAAATATATATAATATAAATAAAGGTAAATAAATCAACTTCCATTCATGCACTAAAACCCCCAAGCTTTATTTATGCTCTATATGATTATATTTATTAAAGTATTGACTATGAATTAGTAAAGATATCGATGTTTTTTTGGTATTAGCGATAATCACTCGAAAAGGCAGTGCCTAAAATCCGTGAATATCAAAAACATCGTTATATTACTGATATAGTTTACAAGCTCTTTTTAATAATAATAATAATAATAATAATAATAATAATAATAATAATAATAATAATAATAATTATTATTATTATTATTATTATTATTATTATTATTATTATTATTATTATTATTATTATTATTATTATCCTTATCATTAAATTATTGATAAATAAAAAGGTATTAAAAATTTTTTTGTTGAAAATAATTTGTCCATTTTTTTTATTCTTAGCTTATCAACAGTTAGTTTGCTGTCAATCTGACAAAAATGTCTAATTCTCTAAGAAATTTCAGCTTTTGACATCAAGATAATTATCATGTTATCCATATGCGAAATTCAGTTAGTGCCATAAAAATTGATGAATTTCATTAAAAGTCAAGAATGATTAAAAATAGATAAATATTTTACAAATTGTTACTGGATCAGTAAATATTGAACAATTTCCCAGTACAAGGAAGGTGTGATTATCTGTGGGGGGTCAAGGTTTTCAATATTAAATTGGCATCAAACTGTTAATTTTGAAACGATGTAACAAAATTTCAATATGTTCCAACTGGTTCATTTTTAAATATTAATTAAAAAAGATATTATATATATATTTTTTAATAATTTAAAAATAACTTTATTTAAAACTAAATAAAATGTTTTAAATTTAGTAAGAAAAGACGTTATCTACATTATTCTAAACTATTTATTTGACTATAATTAGAAATCAGTTTATCTGACTGCTAAGATTGTCTTGATTACCAAAACTGAATCTGCTATATGTAGACAATTATTACATCATATTCACGTGATCTATTTTTAAAATTGTTTCTCCATTTGTAAGTTTGATGGATGCAAATAGATCTGAATTCATTAATTTTTTATCCGATTTCCTATTTATCCTGCGGTTCTGAATGTATGTGAATATGTGAATGCCTCGAGTACTAAATAAATTTTTCTACTAGTGGCAGAATGATTTTAGAAATTGTATATCAAGGTGTATCATTTTGTTATTTTGTAAATAAATGTTTAATATTGTTGTAACTAATAAATACAAATTTTGGAAATATTTTTGAACAAAATTGAATTTATTTTTATTAATCTACAAAAATCATTTCAGTCAAGTAGATGTCATTTATGAATATAGGCAAATATAAATGTTTCGGATTATTTTTACTTAAAGGAAATCTTAAAAAATAATCCCAACCAACTTGTTAAATATTATTAAAGTGCCGATGTGGACTCTGTACTTTCTTTCTCCTTTTTCGGTGGTTTTGGGGGCCGTCCATAAAGCACGTCACGCTCCAAAGGGGATGTAAGAATTTTTTTTCATTTTTAGTAGAATTTAATAGCTTTAAAAATAATTTTCAAAAATTTTGTGAAACATTTGAATTGGTTTTATGTCAAAATAGCATGAAATGCGTATCGATGGGATTAGGAATAGTATTCTAGGGTTTAGAGAGTTAGGTAAATGGTTATGTTTATTTCTGGCCGGCCGTATTTTTATGAATAAATAAACAAAAAATTTCTATGAAAGTGTGACGTACTTTAGGGGAGGGGGTCCGAGATTTGTGACAATTTGTCACACTTGAGAGGGAGGGAATTCAACATTTAAAACTTTTTTTCGTCTTTTAAACCTTTTTCATTGAAAATCGAAAAAGGTTTAAACAGAGAAGACATCATGTATCTACGAGAGAAAATTTACAATATATGTGGAAATTCATTTTCAGTTTAAGATTGTGGCACTGAAACGAATGTTTTGTGGAACTATTTTATTACCATTGCAAATATTTGGGTCTTTACTGATTTCTCTTCGAAATAAATTCATAAAAAAGCAATTTAAAAGCAATCACAATTTTATGGTTAATCTTTAATTACATTCGATTACATGTAAGAATTATTCTAAGTTACAAAAGAAATGTAAAAATGGCGGTTTTGGATGAAATGTTAATGAAAATATGACAACTTGATTATATAAGTTTGTACTAAGACCATTGTTAATAGTCTTTAAGATTGTTTATGAAAAAATTGATTTAAAATTTTAAAATAGTTAAATTTACATAAAAAACCAGTGTTGAAAATTGGTGTGAAATATAAAACAAAATATTGGTCTATAGCCCTAAGGATATTTCTAAATGAGTGGGGCTAACGCTGTAAAAACTTTAAAAACTCAGCTTAAATTAAAATTAATTAAAGTAAAGTTAATTAATTCAAATAACTATTTATATTTTGTACATATTATATTCAAAATAAATTTAAAGTATTTTTAGTTAATTTTGCATTGCTGTCAGAATTACAAATACCTCACTTGTTTGAATATTAGAAAACCAACTGAGCGGATTTGAATTTTGTTATTTAAAAAAGACTTGAATTTAATTGTAACCACCAAATATCAATAAACATTTCAAATAAATAATTTATTAGTCAGAATAAATATATATATTGGTGATATAAAGATATCAAAAAAACATAGATATGTTTACTGATTCATAGTTAAAAAATTTCTAATAAATACAATGTCACTTGACAAGAAATCAGAGGTGAAAATTTTAAAAAGTTCGGATCAAGGAAAAAAAATGGCCCGTAATAATAAAATTAAAAAACTCAATTTATTTTATTTCATTGTCTTGAATACAGCATGTTGAGTGTGAGCAGTATCCTTGCGACCAATACCCATAGGGGACAAAATATCTTGTCAAATAAACTCTGAGTATACATCTTTTCTAATTCAATTTCAAAATTCATATTTTTATTATTATAATTAAACAAAAGGAAAAAAATGGCCTGCAGAGCAATTTTTTCCTTGATCCAAAAGTTATTATAATATATATCAAGGGTGACCAACAAGTCGATTCAAAATCTATTGCGGAAAAAATTGCTGAAATTTTCGGACTATTAAGGGCTCATATCACAACTTTAACATCTGCTAGCTAAAAGAACTCCAATAATAATATACTTGAACAAATTGTTTACCGAATTACTGCATAAAATGTTTTTCTGTCAAATTTTACATTTTTTAATTGACACATTTTAAATTCTCTTTTTCACTTAACAAAAAAAGTTAATTTTTATTTAAATAAATTAAATTACATGACTCTTCAAAAATGAAAGTTGGTTAAGAGGGTAAGGTAAGACAATCGTATTTCATTTTTATACAATAAAATATGTTTGCTAACATATATATATATATATATATATATATATATATATATATATATATATATATATATATATATATATATATAGCGTTTTATAATTTTGTAGACTTAAGTGGAGAATTTTCATATTTTTTGAAATTATTTCACATAAAATAGCACGAATAAAAAATTATTTATTTGTTTAATGTTAACAATAAATGAAAAAAGAAAAAAAACGCTACAATTAATAATAGTTGATAATTTGAAATTTATTATTATTTTTTAGATTAAATCTTCAAAATTAATTCAATTTTTTTATTGTTATAATTTTTATAATTTTTATCCTTATTATTTTTATTATATTATTATTATTATTATTATTATTTATTATTATTATTATTATTATTATTATTATTATTAATATTATTATTATTATTATTATTATTATTATTATTATTATTATTATTATTATTATTATTATTATTATTATTATTATTATTATTATTATTACTTTGTTATACCTTCAAAGTATTTGTTATTTATAAAGTTTCAAAATCCATATTCTATCCTCCCTTATTAATTCTAACTCCGAACATTTCAGAAATTTATGAAAATTTCGGGGGTGCATTTATACACATAATGTTCAAGAAAATATACATTTTTCTTCTCAATGAAATTTAATTTTTATAATTTCTAAATCAACGAAAAATCCTAAATTTATATATGAATAAAAACAATAAATTCATTGGTTTTTAATATTATATCGATCTATTTAATCAGCACCTACAGAATTATAGAGAACTATTATTGCTCTCTTAAAATTGCTTTATAATTTGCTTATAAGTTTAATGTTTAATAACATTTTTATAATATTATTTCATGTTTTCATAATGTTTTCTGTAGTAAAATTCCAATATATTTCTTCTTGTGTTCTTAATAATAATATACTACTTCCAAATTGACTAATCTATTTGCAGTTCAAATATAAGTCGTATGCGCGTGACATATTTTAGATAAATGAGTTGTAAATAAATTAGATGAAACAATTGAAATTAGCAGCGTGTATTTATATCTGGGTGTATTTAATCCAGGATAGAGTTTAATTATTCACGTGCTTCTGATTGGATGTCACAAATATGTATGTATGTATGCTTCGAGCACTTTTTTACTGTATTTTCCTGTTTATAGCACATTCAATTTAGAAATTGTGTAATAAAGCATATAATTGAAACTTTGATTTTTTAAAACATTTGAACACGAGTTTATTATCAACAATTGAATTTTAGACAACTTGACAATTTATTCTCAGAGGGATAAGGATTGTGTAATTCTCTTTATTTGGACTCATGGGCGTCCGCAGGAATTTTTCCAAGGGGGCAAAAAAAAGTAGAGAACTTCTACATATTAATGTAATACTCTAATATACAACAATTAGTATCATTTAAATTCTTGTTATGCTTATTTACGAAAAGAAATTGTTACTATATATAATCAGATTAATAATAGTATATTGATGGTTTCAATTTAAGTCATTTTTATCGTTGAAACAATGTGATTTTAGGAATAAACAGAATCAAAAAACGTAAAAAAAGTTCTTTGTTGTATATTTTCCATAAATATTTATTCAATTATAAAACAAAACTAGAGACTTATTCATAAATATTACTTTTTGAAAAGAAACTGCAAACGTCTGTGATCTTGACCAAATTTATTAATCCCTTAGTCCATTACTTTTCTGTTTTTTTACTGTCATTGATTCTGTCACGATCAACAATCATCATGCAAAGTCTAGAAAGTCTATTTTCACACATTATTGACCTTAGCCACTGTTTTGACTCTTCTCAGTGTGACAAATGATCTTTCAACAGTGCAAGCTGACACTGGCAATGTTAAAGCAATAAGAACTGCTTTCTTAATAGCTGGAAAAAGGTCTGTGAATTATAATAAATCCATCATTCCATCGCGACTTTGATTTCAAAATCAGACTTTTTATTTGACCACATCTCAAACCAAGTGCTTGCCTCAGCATCAAAGTTTTCAATTTGATACTTCATTATGATGTTTTATGTGTGAGCTTTGAATTCATCTTTAGAAAGTTTCAACATTTCCACTGGGTGAAGTGAAAATAGACTAAAATTGATTTTGTTATTGTCATTGAATCTGCTCTCCAATGATGAGATAATTAAATCCAAGTATGGTATAAAGACAGATCTTTGAAAGTATTCTTCAACAGTTGAACCACCATTATTTGAACGGTGTGTTTACCTCTTACATTGTCTGGGAATTGTTAACTGGATGTTTAATTGTTCTGCCAATTTCTCACTTTGAGAAATAATGGTCTTAAAAACTCTTCGACATTTTGTCTTTGCTACATTTAGCTTCATTCTCTTTTATCAAAACTCACAAACCTTTCATCTTTTTTTCTCAAGTAAAATAATATTGTTCGACAAACAATTCAAAAACTGCAAAAAAAATGAAAAAAAATATTGATCTATAGTCGAAAATGAAGATACATAATTTGAATTTAAAAATAATCAATCAGTAAATAAGAAAATAAAGGATTTATTGATAATTATTAAGCTTTACAATTTGTCGAGAAGTTCCTTTATTATTTTTATTATTAATCAATTTATTTATAAATCAATATTTGAGTGAAATAAATAAAAGACAGTGTTTAACATTAAAAACAAACAGAAAGCCTCTCTAAATTAAATTTTTTTATTAATTTTTTTTGTCTTGGGTTTTTCCAACACTGTTTGAGCGCATCTATTAATATGTGTTTAAATTAATCTTGCTCCCCTTGCGGACGCCCATGTTTGGACTATCAACAGTCTTCATCAGACATTTTCAAAATCTAGTCATCCTATCAAATGAAGTTTTATACAAATGATTGTTTTAATACGTCAAATACTATGGGTGATACAAAAATTCAATTGGTATTGCAAAGTCTATTACTGTCTAAATTTATATAAACAAAATAATACATAATTTTTCTTAATCAGGAAAACATCTAAAGATTGTCAATCATTTTAATTAGGAATTGAAAATAAACAAATTGTAACAAATATACGGAAAAATTAATTTTACGAATTAAAAATTCATTTATATGCTAATTATCTTTGTTATATGGAGGCAGCTTCCTAGATTTATTCTTGGCAAACCAATTAGTGGGCATCAAGTCGGTTTGAACATGAGATATAAACGAACAATTAGTTTTTCCTTTTTGAATTTTTTTATTTTTATGAAATATTTACATTTATTTTCATTAACAATGACAGAAGTCAAGGTTGGAGTAAGGTTAATTTTGTGGCCTAATAAAGGGTATTTCCGGTATCTTAACACATTGTATTTTACGTGTGTAATGAAATAAAAGGGTTGATGACTTCAGTACTCACAAATATCAGCTATATTTTGTTATTTAAATTGTTGGTTTTACTGATTAATAAGGTGCTTGCGTATGTTATTTATATATCTAAATTAACTAATAAAATATAAAAATCTTAATAAAATTACTATTACTTAATAATAATGTTACTAATGAAAATATAACTTTGCAGACGTGGTGAAATATAAATAGAAAATATAAGAATCTAGAGAACAATAAATTTGCAAAAATCTGGACTAAATGAAAGCATAAAAGTCGTAATAGTGTAACAGCTGGTGAACATTTTGGTACCCTCCACTTATTAGTTGTATTCTTCATCTAATGTAAGTGGGGACATTAGTTTTTCCCTTCTTCTTTGTAATACGGAATCATTATGTTTATCGCTTTATCGGCGACTTTCTTCAAAAAGTTACAAACACGGTTTTAACCAATGAATTGATAATAACTCGATATTCTAGTAAAATTATTGATTAAGAGTAATCCCGCTGATATTGACATATGGCTTTGATGATATTTATCATCCAGAAGTATTCAAAATCTGCATAAATGACGAATAGGAGTGGTTGTTGTATTTCCGCGCTATTTTTTGTCCCCCTACACTTTTATACTTTTATTGTTTTATTTTATTTTTATCTTGCAAAATATGGAAAATATTAAAAACTCAATAAATTAAATTTTCCAATAGAATTAAAAGCTAAAAAATAAAAAAGTAAATTCACAGGGCAAGAAAAAGAAAGAAGTAATACGGAGAATTTTATGGATTTTCCTTTAGGTATGATAATAGTTACTTTTGATTTATATTGTTATACTTAAATAAAGTTTTCATTATTATTGTTATTGCAATATTTTATGACACGCATACGCATACAAGCTTACACATATAATGTATAAATGCATATATAATGTATAAATGCACATAATTTCAAATTATATAATGTTGTACCCAATTGATTTTTCTTACATAATTTTTGATGTTCTTCAAATGCTTTAAAATAACTTTTTAAAATCTGTTATTTAGTTAGTAAATGGCTACCAAAAAGTGCTTCAGCGGACTTATTATTATCTACTTTTAAACTTGAAAGTAAAAGGAAAATATCAATTTCTAAAATAGGAAAATATTGAACCCGAAAAGAAATTAGTAAAGTGAAAAACTAAAATATCTGAAATTCTATAATTTTCAATATTTTTTTTCAAAATCACTTGAAAAAAGGCAAAGCCGAAAATTCGTGAATATCAAAAAAAACATCGATACCTTTACTAATTCATAGTCAAAAACTTTCTAATAAATACAATTTTTTTAAAAATCTATAAAATTATCACCTATTTTATCATACTTTGTTTAAGTAATTAAAATTTCAATAAAACAAGAAAAACCTTTATATAAAGTACAGTTTAAAATCTCTTAAAATTTAACTGATTCATTGCCGAAAATTTTCATTCAAACCTGAAACTTGCATCAAAACTTTGTGATGTCATTTATAAATTATTTTCTTTTTGATTGGTTCTGGTACAGGAAAAAATTATTATTATTATTATTATTATTATTATTATTATTATTATTATTATTATTATTATTATTATTATTATTATTATTATTATTATTATTATTATTATTATTATCATTATTATTATTATCATTATTATTATTATTATTATTATCATCATCATCATCATTATTATTATGAAAACATTTCTGCAATAACTAGGCACTATGCATTCAAATGACATAAGTTAATTGTTGTTAAGTTCTTTGTACAGTCTAAAAACGTTTACTTGATACGCAAAATCTGACCGCAATTTGGCTTTTAAATAGACTAATCATTGTTTTAATGTACAATTACTGTAAAACTTCCATTAAATGTTGATGGGAACATCCATTAAATTTCACGTCTAATTGATAGATTCACTGGAGCGCGAAGACAACATTCAGTAGAAATAATTGGGAATTGTCAAACATATAGTGCCTATAGAAATTTTTAAATAGTCAGAGTAATACCCAAATTTTCTAAACAATATGGTGAATAATGTTTTTTCCTTCTATTATTCTTTATATTTATTTTATAGTTTTACCCTTTCCCCTCACATTAATTTTCCCATGTTTCATTTATTCATATTTAATTTAAATAAAAACTAATAGAAATGGAAAGGTGTAAATAGTATATAATAATAGTATACAAGTATTCCATTCATTTACATATCTTATTTTTTTGAAGAATGTGTCAAACCTTCTTGCCAAGACGAGTGGAAATGGTTAATATTTCATCTTTTGACAGTGATGTCATTTCATCAATCCTTGAAATGCTTCTTCCTGGCTTTACTCAATTTTACTTTGCACGCTAAATATTTATATGACCGATGAATCTTTCAGACAAAAAGAATTTTTACAGTTAACTACTTGAAGATAATTGTTTATTCACAATTTTCAATCTAAAACAATTGTTTGTTTTATCAAAATCATTATTCTAATTTTTTGATACTTAAAATTACAATTTGTAAAATGTTTTTAAATTATCTTGTAACTTCGAATTCAAAAGTGTTTTGATCACTGTTTGATCTATTTAATTTAATTTTATTGATATTTAAATTAATTTTCATTATGACGAAATAAATTTTTGATCATGTTTCGTAGTTAAAATATTATTTATTATTATTATTATTATTATTATTATTATTATTATTATTATTATTATTATTATTATTATTATTATTATTATTATTATTATTATTATTATTATTATTATTATTATTATTATTATTATTAGTATTAATATTAATATTATTTTTATCATTATTATTATTATTATTATTTCTAGTGTACCGGGGAAAGTATGCAATAGAGTTGAATCAATTCCTGAGAGCCATAATGAGAGCGCTACTGATGAGAGCCAAAAGCTCGAAACTAGTCTACTATTGGTATTTGCACTGGTTATCACAAACTTTGTACTGTTTTTTGCTATTATTATTTTTATCATTATTATTATTATTATTATTATTATTATTATTATTATTATTATTATTATTATTATTATTATTATTAGTATTATTATTATTATTATTATTATTATTATTATTATTATTATTATTATTATTATTATTATTATTATTATCTTTTTCATTCACCAACTTTAACATTTGTTAAACTTAATTTGAAGAATTTTTTATGCATAAGAATAGGAAATAATTTATTGGGAGAAAACAATAAAAGTTATGTAAAAATGGTGACTTGTCTCACAATGCTATTCAGCATAATAACTTATAACAAATGACCTAATACACTAAATAATAAATTAATTGACAGAATAATAATATGTTATTTAATTTGAAGTATTTCTAATTTAATAACTTTATTGGTTCATGAAGTATCGGCATTAAACGGACTAACCTTGATTTCAGTGATATTCTTGCTTCATTTTTCATAATTATTTGGAACATATCAGCTTCAATGTGTTCTCTCGTGATTTAGAAGGTACCGCGCTACAACTTACAAATAAGTTCGCTTTCCCAGCTATTGCACTCACATCGATGTTTCAGTGTCACTTGAAATCTCGCCAAATGAGAGGTGAAAATTGAAAAATTTTCTTATTCTTATTATTATTATTATTATTATTATTATTATTATTTTTATTATTATTATTATTATTATTATTATTATTATTATTATTATTATTATTATTATTATTATTATTATTATTATTATTACTATTATTATTATTATTATTATTATTATTATTATTATTATTATTATTATTATTATTATTATTATTACTATTATTATTATTATTATTATTATTATTATTATTATTATTATTATTATTATTATTATTATTATTATTATTATTATTATTATTATTATTATTATTATTATTATTATTATTATTATCATTATTATTATTATTATATTATTATTACTATTATTATTATAAAATTCTTTAAAAATTAATTTCTATCTAAAATAATAAAATTTTATTCTCTATTTCCTTTTGATATTTCATTCTGATAAACCCGATCTGAAATATTTAATTCAGATTAGGCGTTCAATCATTAATCAAAAAATGAATATCATAATTAAAGACTTGAATTTTTCATGTTTGTTTAATAAATAAATAACATTTTTTTCAATAATTTTATTCACTTTATTAATGGTTATCTTTTAGAAATTTACATTTCGAACTGAAAACAAAATTAAGTTATAGCGAAATTTTTACAGAGATTAGTAACAAATTTTCATAGATTTTCTTATTTATAATTGGTGATTTATTTTGCTCATATTTTATTTAACAATTTTAGATGGACCTCTTCTATAATGTGGCCGGTAATTTGACACATCATTTCTAAATTGAATTTGCTATAAGGAAACATTTTATGCTACATTCATTTGGAATTTTATAAAATTTGATAAAATATACATCAATCTGTAATTAATTCAAAATTGAGCTTTCAATTGTAATTTTGACGGTCTGTATAGAATCTGACTGCTTACCAATAATAAGCATTTTTCAACTTATAACAGATTGAGCTTGGAAATACTGTAAATATTATTTTATGTATATATGATATAGAATAGGCAAATGTATCCTGCAACAGTTTATTGGTCAAGTCATCGCGGAACTGGTTTATAGTGCTTAGCTCCATGGTAATAAAAATAAAATAGTGGTTTGACAAAATAAAATAAAAATATAAAAATGCATTATTATTATTGATGAAGTCACATAAGTTGATATTGTTACAAACTTTTATTTCACCACCTGTTCATTAGGATCAAATTTTGTTAATCTAATTTTAACCCATTTCCATATATTTGATTGACTTGAATTTTTATTAAAATATATATCTAGTTCAATAATTTATTATCTTTCTAAAATATAAAGAAATTAAAATATAACTTAAAAATAAAAAATAATAATAAAAGATAGTGTAGCTTTTAAAATTTTAACTTATAAAATATTTTTCATTTATATATATATATATATATATATATATATATATATGAAATTCACTTGAAAAGGCAGTACCGAAAATTCGTGAATAACAAAAACATCGATATATTTACTGATTCATAATAAATACAATTTTTAATAAATGCAATGGAAAAGTAATCAGTGTTGAAATTTTAAAAAAAATTCTTATAATATATATAAAAGTTTTTTCAATTTTCAACTCTGATTTCTTTTCCATTGAAAAAATTGACTGAATCGGTAAAGATATCGATGTTTTTATGATATTCACGAATTTTCGGCACTGCTTTTTACTAGTGATTTAAATAGATTCCAAACTATTAAAAAGAAAAAAATAATATAGCATTGATAAAAATTGTTAAAAACAAAGTTTTACTAGAATGTATAGAAAAGTGGGAAATCTTTTCGTAGTATATTTCACATCAGAATGAAGTAGGACAAAAATGTGTTGTGCAATTAATAAACATTATACTTATGCCGTAATAAATAAATCAAAATTTAAGAGTAATATAAATATTTATGTAAAGAGAACTCAATAATTACAAACTGCACTTTTATCATGTTTAAGTTCTGAGGCTTAAGGTACTCTAGAAAATTAATTTTCTTTTCCTAAAACATTCTAATAAAAGTTGGATTTTTAAAAATGTTTTATACATGAATTATTTTAACTGAATTCCTCTGCAAAAATGTCAAAAATAAATTTTTAATTTTTTCCTGATTATTCATTATGAAAAACACATTTTGTGCAATTTCACTAGTTTGATAATCGACTGAGTTTCGGCATCCCTCCATCATTCTAGAAAATTACTCTTTGAAGTTATTTTATTGTAATATGAAATTTTTCCCCTTCTACTAATGAATGAAAGAAATGAAGAAGTAATTAGTCTTGAAAAGAGTATGTCGAAAAGATATATGCCCTTCATATTCAGTATCAATATTTGCTTTAAGAAAATTATGTTATTTTTTAAAAACAAGATGGGAAATTATGAAAAGAGAATGCTCTGAAACATTCTCTAAGGAACGTAATGAAATGGGTAAAAATTTGTGGGAT